>JANSTU010007766.1:0-16553 GCA_027564075.1 Bolitophila hybrida
TTCCTTCACAATAATGGTATTACAAATTAACATATAGTTTAAATTCGAACAAAATACTACATCGGCGCCATAAAACTGCATTTTGTCAACATAACCCTATATCTATATAAATAATTTATTTTTGGGGTTTTCGCTGGCACAAATAAGAAAACGCTCATGATGAGAGCATCTGGTATTGGAAAGACAATTGCAAGCAGATCACTGGCTGCAAATCTATGCTGATGGAGTGCAGAAACGGGTCATCTGTTAAACGAGACTTCACTGGTACCAGTGGATCTGTGAACAGTTGACTTTTCGCCATGTGACAAATTTGTGATCTCCGGTTCGTACGAAGGAAATATTTGATTGTACAATGTGGAAACAGGCAGCAGAACAAGTACTAGATCCACAGAACGGAAGTATACGCTGAGCATGCATACGTAAGATCCAAAAAATATAATAAAATATTATTTACTTATCAAATTGTCTTATCTACATAGTCCAGATGGAAAGTACATTGCAAGTGATGGCATTGACGGTATCATTAATATTTTTTACGTGGCTGCCGGTGAAGTGGCTCAAACACTCGAGGGGTCCGTGCGAATTCTGTTTTTCGCCAGATTTCCAAATGCTGCTAACAGCTTCCGACGATGGACACATGAAACTCTACGATGTGTAATGAAATCTCTTTCAAATATATAATTACATTTTTTTATATATATCCATATTCTAGAGCCCACTCTGATGTAGCTGGAACTCTGTCCGGACATGCATCCTGGGTACTCAGTGTATCATTCTCCGGTGATAATAAACACTTTGCATCATCGTCTAGTGATAAAAAGTGAAAATATGAGTCCGTTGGTGAAGATCGATGCATGAACCTGTAAGACTGTCCTGCTAATGTAGTCAAATGAATAAATAATATGATTTCTTAGTTTCTATTCAATTTTCTATTATACACATTTATCGTTTGGTAAAAAACACTGGCTGTAGTTTAAGGCTTCTTTGGACGATCGTTACGATCGAACTCATCTTGTTCGTTAGAATTTTTCTGTAGGAGTTTCTGTTGGCTCGGGCTGTGTATCGAAACATTTTCACTACTCTTTGTGTCTGGAATAAATATCTTAATCGTATGAAAATTTCAAAAATTAGGTAATTTTGTAATCATCTCTCAAATGATTTAAAACAGACCGACTGTATTCTCTTTAAGTTTGTAATCGTTGGCAATTCGGATTCGCTAGCCGTCCATGTTACGGAATCGGCTTAATGTTCACAGATGAATTTATTCGCTGTGTCTTGAAAATTGAAAAAAAAATATATTTGTACAGCACATTCTGGTACCTACCGAAGCATCGGTTGACGTAACAAACCTTCTTCAATCGCTCGTCCAGAAGTTCGTTCTTCAAAACAAAACAAATGTATGTGGAAATTTCGAAAAGACAAAAAAATAATAATTTATAAATATTTATTAAAAAAAAAGCATAGAACTGTAACTATAAGGAAAGGATTTTTTATTTTAAACTTAAAACCGACTTGTACTTAAATCAATGCTAAAAGAACATCATCCATAGTGTCTTCTATCTTTTCAATTGTTTCAGGTGTTACTGTGGCTGTCTTTTTTATTGATTTAAAATTATAGCAGCTCTCACCTGTCGATTTTAGAAGATCTTTGGATAACAAAATCGACTCGCACGAAGAGGGGAGCAAGCGATTTCGCAATTTTGTTTTTATTAAGTTCAGTGACGAAAAAACACGCTCCACTTCTGCCGATGAATGTGGCAGACTTAGCATTGCTTTTGCAAACTTGGCTACGGCACCGAACATAAATTCTCCACAACCACTTTTTATGTTTCCAACGGAGTTCCAAAAATCTTCAATATCAGTATTGATTTGTTTTTTCAGTTCTTCCATATTTTGTAACATCCTATACTCGCATTCAATATCGCTTATATTAGTAAATACTTCGCGAAAGTGTGATAAAAGTGGCAAAATAGATTTTTCTGAATCAGACGGTTGAAAAATATATACTGGACTTAAAATGTTTAAATTTTTTAAAACCCCAGATTCCTTAAAATCATACCGTGATCTAATTTGGTTACAAAGTTCGATATAGTACGCTAGGATGTTGCGTCGAAATGTCAGCACGATGGATGGGGGTACAAGTTTATTGCTAATCAAAAGCTCAGCATCCGGACCGGCATATACATCGTTTAAGTCGCTTTTGTAAAAAGATATATGCTTTGGGTTAATTTGATCGATTGCTTTACTATCGATGTAGCTTCTTCGCATATAGTTTGAAAGAAATAGTTTGTAAAAACAAACTAACCTTTCATGAAGCGTGTGAATAACCGACCGATTCGACTGGAACTCCTGATTCATTTTGCAAATGATACTTAAAACATATGCCAAGAAGTGCATGTACATCAGCAACTCGTTGTCGTTGTAGTTGTCGGCCAGTTTTTGATGTGTTTCTTCTTCACGTGCAGCAATAGCAAAATAGTTTTTAAGAGGTTTCCACTGCTCTATAATTTGAAGCACAGCATTCTATTAAAAAAAAATAACATGTAAACATATTAGGTTTTATATTAAATATTACATACCTTCAGCGAAAGCCAACGTGTATTACACGGGCGCAAAATGGCATGTTGGTGGATGTTGGCAAAATCCTGCTCCGCTTGAAATATTGATTTCCGTTTGGCGCTATGTGCGAAGTGGTTGAATGTCTCGTGGACAAAAAGCTCGACTCGCGAGGGAAGACATTTAGATGCAGCTGAACTGCATAGCGCTAAACTATGGCAAATGCACCCCATAACAAATATGTTTGGAAGTTGGCGCTCGAAGAGTGCTTTTAAGCCAGAGTGCTTTCCCATCATTGTGGAGGCGTTGTCTGCACCATACCCTATAATATTATCAAATGGGATCTTAAGATCTTCCAACGTTTTTTTTAATGCGTTGTATAAGTGTAATGCAGTCGCCTCAGTTACTTCTACCAAACATAGAAGCCGGCTTACTGTATGTGTGTCGAAGTAACGCACCACAATTGCCAAACATTTTTTGGTTGACTGGTCGGTAGTTTCATCCAACATCACTGAAAAGTGTTGTGCTCGCAACGCATTTGCCAAATGCTGCCTCTGCTCAGGTGCAAATTGTTGTTGAACAATTTGTGTAGCTTTAGTTCGATCGCATGTAATATTAGCAGCGGCTTTTGGTTGGTTGGCACACTCTTTTATTAATTTCGTGAGATGGCCAACAGCGTTGAATGAAACATTATGTTCAACTACAAACATAGCAATTTTCCTCTCTAATGAGTGTGCATTCGTTATGTCCGACATAGCGCTTCTTATTGGCTGAACGAAGGACACTGATTTTAAATTTTGTTTATTCTTAACAGTTGACGAGTGGCGGTTTAGATGTGTTATATTGCTCCGAACAAAACTTTGGCAGTATGCATTTTTGCCTCTGTTTTCGACCCATGGGTGGATGTGCTTCCATTGAGATCTAAATGATTCCTTGTATGATCGCTTTTTGGAACTGAAAAACACATACAAATATATTTATTTTGTATTATACCATATAGTTAATCACTTTAATATTCAGACATCAAATCAAGTAAATATAGATTTATTTATACTGTTAAATCCAATTGCAAAACATATACTTATACTTGTCAAAATTAAGTATTATTTTTATTTATATATGTATAAATTTATTTAAATTATTACCTAGAAGCAGCACTACTATCGGCATCATCATCGTCTTCTAAGTCCGTTGAGTTGTATTCTTGGATGCTAACAGCACCATCGTCAGCATCGTGGGTATTAGATGAAGTAGCCGCCGGTGGAAACGGATACCTGTAAAATTATGCAATACAGTTTTAAAATATTTTTATTGATTCAAAATAAAAAAATCTGATTATTGTTAATAAGTATCGGAATCAATCAGAATTTGTTTGCAATTAGACGCGATTTAACAAATAGAAATTAAAAACAAATATCTTGCGTATTTTATTCCTACCTTGAAACCGATTTTCCATGAGAATCCTCGTTCTCGTCGAAAACCCCCTTCGCCCCTTTCGGCTCTTCTTCATTAACATCAAGTTGTTCGGTGTTGGGAAGCCTAAAAAAATATATAATTATATTTATATAATATGATGTTGAATTCAAAATATTACGTTAAATCGGAATCCAGGTATTCGATACTTTCAAACTCGAATTCTAAATCCTGTGCTGTCGAGGAAGTGAAAGTTGTTATAATGACGGCTGGAACTGCAGTTAGTGAAGACGCAGACAAAGGGGGGTCATTCTTGCAAACTGTTTGTCTAATTAAAACACAATAAAACATTAAAATAAACACACCGGAACATATTTGTAAATTTTACTAACTTTTCGCAAGATTTGCGTGAGTATGGTGAATTATTAATCGAGTTTTGGTTGATGCTTGAATCATTAGAGCCTTTTTCAGGAACTTTTTCGAAGTAGCTATAAGAACACAAATAAATAGATTCAGTAAAACAATTTATAAATCCAGAATTTGTAATTATACATAACAAATATTAACTTACCGATACGAACTCATTTTTAATGTAATATTATAGGACTTATTGTTAGCAGAACAAAATTTAATGCGAACTCGGAGCTCAGTGCAAATAAAATAAGCACCGATTTTTTTAATTTTCATTCTTATTCTCATTTTCGTTTTCATTGTTATTCTCATTCTCAATTCAAATATATGTAAGCTCTTAGCTGACAGATACGGTATGTAGAGAAAGGAAGAGAATTTGGGAAAAATCGAAAACGGACCAGAT
Organism: Bolitophila hybrida; assembly: GCA_027564075.1. NCBI lineage: Eukaryota > Metazoa > Arthropoda > Insecta > Diptera > Mycetophilidae > Bolitophila > Bolitophila hybrida. The sequence goes on from JANSTU010007766.1 coordinate 4,784, forward strand.
ATTACAAAAACGTACCAGCGGACCAAAAAAATCAAAAAGTACTAGATCTGGTCCGTTCGGACTAGAACGGCAACACTGACTGTCGTCGAATGGCGTGTCTAAAATAAAATTCGTATTCTGGCACATCCACACTCGCTGGGGGCGCTGTTTTCTGTTTAAATGATGCTTCATGAGATCATTATTGATTATGGACTTGAGCTGTCAAAACCGGCTTTTTCTAAAACCTGCGATTTTGGTGAAGTATGTGTGATGTAAACATCATATCAATATACTCACACACACATTCGCAAAAAAGTCGGTTTTGACAGCAAAACGCGCGTTTTTGTTGCGAAACGTATTGACAAAAGCTGCGACTTCCCGGAGTTCGTTCCAGTGATCTGTCGTTAGTTGTGTCACATTTCCATTTCATATACACAAATATCAATAGTGATTGTTTTCATAATCATTTGTAGGCGTGATAAAATTGCCATTGTTGTGCAAATCGCAGATTCTTTATCAGACGATATTTTAACTCTTTTTAATTAATTAGTTTATTTAAACAAACAAATATTCAACAGTTTTTTGTTTGTTATTTGTTATTTGCATTCTTTTCCATTTGGAGACGAGAATTCCCTTTTTTGGTGACGAAAATGCATAATTTTGACTTTAAAATATTTTTCATACAAATCGGTAGTAACAAAAAATTACCTTTTACTTAAGTGAAATTTACTAAAAAATATTTTTTTATAATTAATTAATTTGAATTAATAATGAATACTTTACTTAATATTTTTTTCGTACGTTCAAAATTAATTATGTGGCACCTGAGGTAGTAACGGCCTTCTATGCTGTGCTGCAATAAAAGCCGTACGTAAGAAAAAATGTTTTGTATTTTCTTTAATTAAATTACTTTTGACAGATGCTTTTACAATAATAATATGGTTAAATAGTATTACCATTAAAAAAAAACTGAAGTTTACTTAATTTAATCGATTGCAACGCAATCTGCGATATCACTATATATTTTATTTTATTTTTTTTAAATTTCGATTCGAATCGAGTGATTTTTAATATAAATAGGTGAACATAATTTTACAAGCTTAAGACTTCCACAAAATATGCTATAGGCAGAATCTGTACAAGATGGCAGAACTAAAATGTTTAACATTTATAGAGTGATTTTCCAATATCAACCTAATTTGTTGAAACTAGATGAGTGTCTCAAGAAGAAGAATAATAAAAGAAAATGTCAGACCAAAGCAAAATAGCTGAAAATAAACGCGAATTCTCTCTCGCTGACCTTGTGCGTGACATAACAAAGGTCACGCAATTAAAGTAAAAAATTCATTAGTTTCAAAGTTGTTTGAGGTGATCAGAAATATTTCTGCTCCTATTATATATAATTTATCAAAAATTCGTCGCTTTTTGAACATGCCCGCCAAGTACAAGATTGTGATGGTTCGCCACGGCGAGTCCGAGTGGAACGAGAAAAATCTCTTCTGCGGCTGGTTTGACGCCAATCTGAGTGTAAAGGGTATGTTGATGCGCTGCATATTTACTTCCTGATGAATATTTTCTAACAGCTAAATATTAAAAAAATGCAGGTAAAGAGGAAGCTATCGCTGCTGGCAAGGCCATTAAAACTGCCGGTCTTAAATTCGATGTAGCCCATACATCGTTGTTGACCCGTGCCCAAAACACTCTGGCCTCAATTCTATCCGAGTCCGGTCAGGCTGATATTCCAATTGAGAAGACATGGCGCCTGAACGAACGTCACTATGGTGGACTCACCGGATTGAACAAGTCCGAAACTGCTGCCAAATACGGCGAAGAACAGGTTCAAATCTGGCGTCGTAGTTTTGATACACCACCACCGGCCATGGACACGGCACACGCTTACTATGATGCCATCGTCAAGGATCCCCGTTATGCTGGCGATCCAAAGCCCGATGAATTCCCATTGTTCGAGTCACTGAAGCTGACCATCGCTCGTACTCTGCCCTACTGGAATAACACCATTATTCCACAGCTGAAGGCCGGCAAACAGATCATAATCGCTGCTCACGGTAACAGTCTTCGCGGAATTGTCAAGCATCTTGACAATCTGACCGACGATGCTATTATGCTGTTGAATTTGCCAACCGGAATTCCGTTTGTGTACGAGCTGGACGAGAACTTCAAGCCAGTCGTATCTATGCAGTTCTTGGGCGATGAGGAGACCGTTCGCAAGGCCATTGAAAGCGTTGCCGCACAAGGCAAAGCCAAGTAAATTAAACTGTATGTGAAATACAACAGAACAATGTATTACGAATACTTATTTATAATCTTTAATTTTGAAAAAATGTATGCAGATTATAGATTTATGTTTGTTAAGCCAAAAATATAAATATTAATAAAGCCATTGTGCATGAATCTTATTCCAATGTTTGCAACCAACACATTTAAATCAATTACAAATAAATATTTGGAATATATTATTATGTAAGTATTAGTGTCGTCAGGATAGGTATACATATATACTTTTATAGCAGTTAATTTGACCTTATTTGACATATTTTTCTATCTCGTAGCTTGCGTTTAGTTTAATTTAATAAAAATGTATAAAAAATCTATTTTTGATGAAGACGAAGACTACTTCTTTGCACCAAAAGACGACCAGTCAATAAATAGTCCAAACAACGAAACCTATACTATATACAATAATACCACGTTGGATGTTAGTACAAATTCCACATTCTTGGATGGTCACATAACAATTCAGACATTATTGGATGCAAGTCTTAATTCCACATTATTGGATACAGGTGACAATTTGAATTTAGATGATAGTCAACGCTCTTCTATAGACCAGGAATACTCAAAAAATACAAATGAAATTGAAGAATGTGATCCTGAAGCGTTAGCGATTGGTAATAAAGACGTTGAAATGCTTTCATTGTCATACAACAAATCAACAAATCAATTTAAACAAGAGCAGCGGGAAGCCAATGCCGACACAACCGGTAAAAAGATAAAATTTAAAAAGAAGCGACCAGATATTAGACATACATTGGCTTTGAGATCCCGCACAATTCATTCAGATGGTTCGATCGATATTTCAAATGACAAAGATGATTTATCTGGAACATCGTCGTCGTCGACGAATAAATCTAGACAGAATAAGTATTTTCTCAGATCTAAAAATAATTAATTATACCTTCGTTGGACAAAGCGTCTGGAACGCGTACATTTGTTGTAACAATTAAGTAATATTTATAATAATAGTTGTTCATAATTTCTTACATAACCTGACAAATTAAATGAATGTTTGGATCTAAAAAAAAATATCATATTCTAGCATAATTTATTTAATCAAAAATACAGTCTCTACATAAAATTCTTCAAGAAGTCGTGGCGTTTGGTACATTTATGCGCCATCTAAAATTTAAAAATACATTGTTTAAATAAGCATAGCAAACCATAACTAAAAACTTTTGCTTCTGTTTTTTGTTCCATCATTAAACAGGTAATATATACGAATGAAAATTATATAATACAGGTAAAATTTCTGAATTTATATAGTAGTATTAGTTAGTATTGCTCGTTTTGTTGTAATGATAGGATTTACATGTCTTAAAAATTAAAAATTTCCTAGTATATTTAATTAGTTTATGCACAAGATTTTCTGAGTATCAATAATTTTATGTATTCCTTGGGAAACATTGCGGCGATGTGGTATATAGTAGTTGTTGTCTGTGTGTGTGTGTTGTCCAGGGAGCTGTCTGATTGAATCTTTCCACGCTGTTGGTATTGCTGTATATTATCTACGAGCATATAGCGTAATGTACTCTTGAACCTTTGACTGAAACCATTTTTTGTCCTTCGTGTACTGGTCGGCGGCTTCTGCGTTCAGCGGATCATCAAAATTGAGCAGGTCCTGTAGAATAAACAATTTTAACAGGTTTAGTATTTAAACAATAAAATGATTTATACTGTGAAAAGAGAGTTCAGGCCCCATATCACGTCTTTCAGTCTTCTTGTGGGTGCCCAGCCAAGGCCATCGATAGAGTTTTGTCGCAGCAGCGAAAGGCATATGTCACCGGATACCGAGATGTTTGGATGCCAGAGTTTTGTAGCGCACTTAACCTTCGGTGGCTATATATGTTTAAAACATATATAATCAATTATAATAATTAAATCTTCAATAAGAATCACACAAAATTCTCACCGTCATATTGTACTCCTCTGGTACGGCCACAATAAATTTGAACTTGCCATCCTGCCAGAAACCCTCCTCTGGCGAAATAAGTAGCGTAAACTCGCTCAACACATTCGGATCACCAAAGTACACTTTACATGTGCTCGGAAGATTCTGTTCCATTTCCTGTACTTCTTTGATCAGCAGTCGATCTCGTATCGAGACCCGTTTTGTGTTGTCCGGATTAGATATAGTACTTGGATCTTTCTTCAGCTTCCTGGTCAGTGTTATCATTTTAAGTGCTCGTTCGATTCGATAATTTATAAATTTAGTTTTCTAAAGACAAAAAAGCTAAGGATAAAGAGCTGTACACTTGATGAACTTAATAATATTTATAAAGTTTTCGTAACATCTATTGACATTATTGAATTTTTTATTATAATATATATTCTTTATGTATGTGTGCGAAAGCGTCTCTGCTTGTACGTCAATGTCAAAGAGTAGTCGGTACGGCAGAATATTGTGGGTGTACAAATGCAAGTGTCGTCGACATAAATTCGACCATGTATTATTATTATTTGTGAGAAACTAAATTAAGAAGAAAACTTGAATTAGAAACGAAAGGAAATATTTTATTATCGAGGAACTTGTACAATATTAATTTGTTGAAAGTTTTTGGAAGTTTTTTTTATTGAATTCACATTATTCCCGAAGTTTCACAATATGCATTTTTACATTCATTTATAATTCTTTCAATTGCGCAAATTAAAAAAAATTGTTATGAAAGAAAAAAATAAAATCTTTTTAGTCAGCATAGCGTCAGGAATTCTATTACAAGAACAAATATATAATAACAAACAAACTAGATTTACATTGTAAACCATAAACATATTATATATAGAATAGAAGTTCGGTTATGTTGACCTACGGATCATATCTTTAAAAATAGCCAGGCAAATTTGAACGAAAACTTGACGTTTGTTTGTTGTCAAATCGGCATAAGAACAGGGCGTTTAATTTATTTATGTTGAACAATTTCAATCCTTAGAACTTTTATTTTTTATGGGTTTCTGTTCTTGTAGAATTCATTCGCTGTGTAAATAATTTTTGTAGTAAAAAATAATCAAAACAATTTGACTTCAATTATCAAAGTCATATAATTTTCCGATCAAAATATGGTAATTACCCAAGTAATTACACTATATACACCCCACAAACCAAAATTTGATCCTGATATTGCTGCCACTGACGGAATGTCCCGTTTGCGAATTTGACATTTAAATTTTGATTTGATTAAATTCTATTCTATTCATATAAACTCCAAATGTTGCGACGGTTATGCAGTTGCACGAAATAAATATAGAACGAACGTAACCGCACTTTTGAATGTCTGCGTCATGTCGCGCGTCAAGCGTCATTTCATAAATCATAACTGCCAATAATGTCAAACATATAAAGTAGCGTGCAAGCGAACGAAGCAGAAGTGCATTTGTTTCGTTTAGCTTCAAAGTGAACTTAATAATTTTTCTTTTAATTTGAGATAACACTTGATTTATTTTTTGTAATCCCAAATATCTCAGGCGTATATTTACGCACATAAAAAGGTAATATATCAATAGATAAAGCCAAATTCGACCAGTAACGTTAATTTATTGTGCAATTTTTAAAACGATTTCCACAAAACAACTGGCATTTTATGCCATTTTCTCAAATGTAGAATTCATATTTATATTGATTATTTTTTTTTTCAGAAATGCCGCGTCGCAGAAAAATACAAGTTCCCGTCGATTCACCGACCAAACACGCAGAGGATTTTGAAACACCAAAACAGCACCCGTTTCACACGATCTGCTCGAATGCTCAGGTCAATGAGGCGCTGCACAACAAATACATCAAAGAGCTGCAGCTTTTGTACAAGAAATTGGGTCAGGACACATTCGTAAGTCTATACATTGGTGTACTGAAGCAATTACTGGTCAAAGATGAGACACATCACTTTGCCAACATTGGCCTGCAGTTTATGGCAAAGTTTGTGACGTCATACGAAGAAGAAGACACGCATCCGTTGCTATACGAGACTTTTAAATGGCTGCTGAATGTAAGTGTGCCCTAATTGAAAATAAAAATATAAGTTTTGAATATTTATTATATTTTTTTAGACTGTTAGTATTCTGTCGAAAGTACGCTTTCGCATTTGTGAGTTTGTGAATTTGCTGTTAAACTCTCTGGGTCCAGAAGCAACGCTGGACGACGCCATTTGCGACAACATTTTAAAGTACATGTTTGAACGCTTGAAGGTAAATACAAAATATACATAAAATATTTATATTGTTATTTTAAACTTGTATAAATCTCTATCTCAGGATGTATCACCCAGCGTTCGGGTACAGGCTATTCATGCGATGCAGCGCTTGCAGATTCCGGATAATCCAAACGATGCCATTGTCAAGATCTACGTGTACCATTTGAACACCGATCCGTCGGTGTTGGTACGGAAAGCTGTGATTACGTCTATTGGACGCAATTTCAATACGATTCCGTTTATTTTGGAAAGATTGTGGGATGTTGATGAGCGTGTGCGTCGGCACACATATCTACAGATGAGTAGCTATCCAGTTAAATCGTACAAAGTATCACAGCGACTCACATTTCTGGAACAAGGTCTAAACGATCACTCTGAAGACGTCAGGAAAGTACTGACCGGTGTTCTAATTCCACAGTGGTTGGAATCGTACAACAAAAACTACGTGGAATTTCTCAAGGGTCTTAAGCTAGATGCCAACGAAGTGGACATGGAACGATTCCGTAATACAGCTAAAAAGACTTTGTTGGAAATTTTCAAGTAATTTTAAAAAAAATTATAGATTTATGTTGTACAGGTAGTAAATAATATATTTTCAGAACTCAGAATGTAGACAGTTTAATTGAGGTACTTCCGCTGGAAACGGAAGGTGAGTACGTTCGGTGCATTCAAATGGATAAGCTATCAGTTGAGTCAACACTGTACTGGCTGGCTCTTATCGAATTCTTCAATAAGGAACCAGAGAAATTGGACTATAATGTTGATTCAATTATTCCCGAGTTGAGCTCCATGTGTGCCTACGTCACAAAGTATGTTTTAATATTTCTCTAATCAAATATGTATGTGCCTAATTACAACTTATTCATTATTTATTAGATACTGTGTGGTATCAAATGCCGAAGAATTTCTGGATAAATGGCAAAAGATGAATTTTCAATTTATTCTACTTACGCTTACCGAAATTCTAATGACATTCGATCTTGGCGATGAAATTGGTCGTATTAACCTAAAAACACTACTCACATCGTTGCTTACTAACGAAGATATTGAAGAAAGTACGGTTATAACAATAACTAAATGCGTCGAATTGTTAATACCCGAACAAGATGCTCGGCTACAGTTCTACGTTGATATTATTCGAAGTATCGTAGACGTTAGCAATTCTGGCAATATTATCGACCTGTCAGACCGATCAGTTGTCATGTTGCTTGCCAATAATCAGAATCTTAAGGTTACCGTAACCTCAATGAAACTTAAGATTCTTGAGCTGAAGGAACAGGAAACGAATCACTTGCAGCGCAAGGAATATGTACAAGCTTCTGAGATTGCAGAAGAGCTGACCATCTGTAATGAGCAGTTGACCACCTTGATTCGTTCTAATCTGGAATCTTCTAGCAATGATACGGCATCGGTAATTATTTTATTGATTTTAATAATCAAATGTATTTTTATATTAATATACGCTTTTTTGTGGATTAGTCTCTGTTTCAACCAAAGAAAGTAACAACCCAGGAAATTGTACGTTGCCTGCAGATGGCATTCTACGGAGTGTGCTCGAAGCGAGTAACTTCGTTAACACCCACCATGTGTCATCTATACAAGGACTTTATTAGGCGTCAGATCGAGTCCAATCAGATGATTGTTCGAGATTGGGCTCTAAAGTGTGGAACTTCGTTTAGTATGCTGTACGATCAGTTGGCTAAGGATGTATATACTGAGTTGTACGTGCAGTTCTACAAGCACCAGAACTCGAGAATCTGGGCCACATCTATTAGAGCTATGTTTGAACTAATTGATAGGTATGTATTTAAAAAAATCTTTTTTAGAAAGTTTTGAAATAATGGTTAATTTGTGTAGATATGGTTTCACGTTTTTTGAAGAAGAAGGTACAGAGAGTGAGAATGAGAAACGCGAAGAACAGACCAGTAAATCTAAGAAGACATCGCGACAATTGTACAATACCACCGAGTATTTGGACTCGGAGGACGAGGGTGGTCAGCAACGTATTGGCAAAGGTATATTTTTCAACTCTATATGCATATTACATTTTTGTTAATACCACACACTTCAAAGGTGTCGATCTTATGTATCTATTCGGTCATTTCCTGGACACTTGTGTTGAGGTCTGTATTCTCACCGGCATTATTGATGGATTTTGCCGTCTCATCTTACACGGTCACTACACATCAAACGACTTGGTATCCAAACTAATGCTCAAATACTTTGATCCCTCAACCGAACCTGAAATCAATCAGATTCTGGGTATTTTCTTTGAGACTCTTGTAAAGAAACGCAAACAGGATTGCTTGGAAACAGCTCTGTTACCCACACTATTTAATATTCTGGAGGCACCAAATGACAGTCCACTGCAGGAGGTCAAGCCCGACGTGGTTTTACAGTTTGTTATCAACTCAACTCTACCCTTGTACTGTAACTCATCCATGAAGATTCACGATAAAATCGCCAAGTCATTTTTGGGCATTATCAATGACAATATTACCAATAAAGAGCTTTTAAAGTTATTAACTAAAGATCTTCTTTTGCTTGAGATCTCTGACGATACAACGGTGCGTCAGGAACTTAAGGAGGGCTTTAGCAAAATGCTAGAATTGCCATTGGAGCCAAAAACACTATCAAATGTAAAGTCATTTATTCAAATGCTAGACGGTGTTTATCAGGCATCGCTGACGTTTTCGTCATCCGGACCGGTTGCAAAGAGCAACACCGATCAAGTGGATGACGAAGAAATAGAAGAAACCAATCTGTCTGACGATGAAATCGATACGGGTGATACTGAAAGTATTAATCCCATGGAAAGTATCAAGATCTCAGAACCTAATGCGAAGCAGCAAGAGAATCGTGCAATTTCAATAGATTTACCAGAAGTAGCAAATAGTGGTGTAGATGATTCGGGTGCACCTACCACGTATGGTCTATCGAATTCAACGTCATCGAGAAATCTTCGAAAAACAATTCTGATGCCAAGAAGATCTATAGACTCTGATACACCGTCGGAAACAAATCAAAATGAAGCTGAAACTACGGTAGCTGATAAAGAAACTACGGTAGCCGATAAAAGCAACGTACGTTTTAGATAATCTTATGGTCTTTTCTATAAACTTTTTGTTTAAATATAATGTAATTACTTTACAGATGTCTGACGATGAAAACGTTATAATGCCCTCACAGCATAGTCTACCTGCCCGAAGACACCAACGTAAAAAGGTGGCATCACCTGATGTAATTCCGCCCTCCCCCAATTCTGTAATTTTTTTTTATATTTTAATTGTTCAAAAGTTTTAACCGTATTGTTTGTATTTACAGATCGTCTCTAGGTCTCGATCTAGACGAGCACAGACTACCAATAAGGTAAGGCGTTGATATGTAGTCATTTAGTTATTATTTATTACTACCTTCATTTTTTACTTTTATATACTTTTAAACTTATATCACTCGTTGAGTGAGTATGTTTGTGTTTATCTGAAGTTTTGTTTGAAGAAATTCAATAAAAAGTAAATTGTTTTTGTTGGGATGTGACTGTGTGTGTATTACATTATATCAAATATAGGTTGTCAATAAACCGTTATCTTACAATAATTTTGAATTTAGGAAACTTTTGCGACTAAAAATACGTCTGCTAAACCGGCCAAGGCCACAAATGCCACGGAGTTGCGTAAATCAAACTCCCCGATTAATGTGAGTTAATATGCAAGTCCACAAATAAACTAATCCTAATAAATCTGTTTCATTTTCCGTAATACACAGAAATCGAATCTCACCGGAAGTGCCCGTAAAAACAAACGCTCCAGCTTAGCACTGTCCAAGTCACCGAAAGAAAGAGGTGAAAATTCATTTAAACGATCGCCATCGAATAAAAAACAAAGGAAAACTATAGATGTTTCAGAAGCGGAATCATTAGAAAAGGTTACCTCGAAAAAGGCTAAGTCTACAACACCAAAAAGGACACGTGCACGTTTGTCGCTCGCCACTTCTGAATCTGTTGTACTTGCTAGTGCAAGTAGCAGCTCTGAAAATAACGAGAAAATGACAACGGTGGAAGCTGTTCCGGTTCCATCACCAGTACGTGATCGTCGATCCAGGATGGGTGTCGAAATTGATAGAAACGACTCTTTAGAGGCTTTACAAAAGAGAAGAACTCGTGGACGACCATCACCATCACTCGCTGAGGACAGTGGCAATAAATCTAAAACGTTATCGAAACGTACTGATGCGGTAAGCACGTCCAGTGAATCCGAACCTGAGAAACAGACCACGATTCGAAATCGATCTCGACGCAGCACTAATATCGAGTCATCGAAGAGCTCGTCAAAAGAAGACGAGTCTTCATCGAGTCAAAAGACCACGTCTGAAGAGTCCGTAGCTAAAACTCCACAAAGAACTAGGAGAGCAACTGAGAAATCCTCTAAGACCCCAGTCCAACATAACACACATCAAAAGCCTACACCAAAAAGCACTGGAAACATAAACCGCAAATCCAACAATACACCGACGAAAAGCACTACACCGAAACGTTTGTTTGGTCGTACACCAAAGTCCAGCGCAGAGACAATACAACAAACATCATCTGCCACTAAATCACTAAAGCAAACGACCACACCCAAGAAAGCTTTGCCAAGTAAACTAAGAAATCCATTAATCCACATAACCAGGCTTATCGATAAACCTGAGAATCAACCTCGTACGCGACGTGCTGCTGTCGAAGATTTTCTTCAGAATAACGTTATAACACGCAAACGTCTGTCATCCGAACACATCAAGAGTACAAATGTCAGTAGTTTGGTGAAGCCGGACAGTCGATCACGCAGTCAAACCGAAATTCCCAAAAAGACTAGCACAATTCCAACGTCATCTTCAACACGATCGCATAGTGTAACCTCAACAACTCGAGATGCCCGCAGCCGCATTCCAGTGGTTAACAAAAAACAACCCGTTCTACGTTCTAAGAAATAATTTGTGTTTTGTTTCGTTTGCATAAAATAATCAGAGAGAAAGATGTTAATTAAATTTACGTGAATTTTATTCTAATACAATATTATCATGCTTGCGCTTGTAAAATTATTATTAAAAAAATATATATTAAAATATCTGTATATTTTTTACTATACAATTTAGAATATTATATATAGATTATAGAAAATTGATTTTTCCGAGTAGTTTTTTTTTATGTTTTTCTTTAATTTTTGTTTGGGAGTAACGGTCGTTTTTTTTGTGAGCGTTTGACAAAGTTGGTGCATATAATATATATATATATATATATAATATTTATATACTGGATTGCGTGTGCGGTCTTC
>JANSTU010007777.1:0-16551 GCA_027564075.1 Bolitophila hybrida
TTGACTTGTTCCTAATGACGCCGTAAACAAACTAAATGACACATAGCAATAAAAATTGACAGAATAGTGGCTGACAGACGCTCTCTGTATAGAATAATAAGTGTACGATGGCGTTGAGTCATGGCAGGGCAAATAAAGACTCCTAACCATCGGGGATGTGTTAAGAGTGTTAGAGCATAGATTAAGACAATTATGGTTACACGCACAACTGATGAACGTTAAAACAAAGCATCTTGTCAAATCATTATTAGTTCCCCATTTTACGTAATGTTGCGTACTTTTTGGTGATCTATGTTCTGCTGCTATACACGATTTTTTTGAAATAAAATTATTAAGATATTGTGCATATATATAATTTTCATTATAAAAATAATATCATCGCTAAGAATGCACTATGCACATTGCTCACGATCTCAAACAACGGACAGTGACTTGCATCGGATCCACCGCCAATACAAATTTATAATACAATACAAACAATATGTATGGGTATATACATACAGTTAATAATTAACTTATTATGTAAGCGTGTCTGTAATCGCAAAATCTTAAATATGTTTACTCAAATACGCGCACGAGTACTATTTTCGCACAGAAGCGCGAGAAGAATATATTAACTAATATTCGGACGTGTCAGCCGGTGTTTACTATAGCCCTCGCTCTGATAAAGAGATTGTGGACCTTGGACCAGACAGTTATTTCATTTCATTTATTAATAAAATATTGGGAAAAATGTACTATATGAGACGTTTTTTTCAGTAGAGCTATAGAGAAAACACTCGCGTATAGACGCGTAGAGAAGTGAATATAACCCATAAGCCATAGAGTTCTCTTGCCTAAAAAACTCTATAGTGTACACGCAGCTTTTTGATGTTTGTTGGAGCTGTATCGTTCTTGTCACTGTGGCACGAATTCACAAGTACTAAATTCTTCTTAAGTGCATTTTCGTCACTAAATTATTTTGTGAGAAGAATTCACTTCCGAGGAGTGTATTTTTGTCACCAAAAAACAATAACCAATGAAAGGGGTTTAAAACTAAACACAATTCGAGTATTTCATGTTATTTTTGTTGTAAAGGCATTTAGTGACAAATATTTTCACGAAATAATTTGGTGAGGAAAATTCATATTTTTGACCTTAAAATATGATCCATACAAATATCGGGGACAAAAATGCACTCATCTACTTGAGCGAATTTCACTTGATAAACATTCAACACAACAGTTGGTTCTAAATAAGACAGTGCAATCTCTGCTCTTCTGCCGTACTCGAAATGTTTGTATGAGTGCATAACACGCGGTTCGCTGTGACGCGGACAAAACTGGTGCTGATGACGACGAGACTGGAGTTAATGATGACGAGGATTTGGCGATGAGGTTTTTCTTTTTTCGATGTTGGGTTTCTGAAGGTTGAAGACAAGAACCACGTCTTACGTGTCCGTAAGACACATTTATATATACTACGGTATTTTCCCCTGAACTTGAATTATCTCTTTATTTGATCACAAGTTTAGAAAATAGCAAATTAAGTTGTGTAAATGGAGTTAAAGTGTATATATATAATTTAGATACCTTTTATAAAATCCAACTATTTCTAACGGAAAAGGCAAATTTTTGCCTTTTGGAGTTGGACTTACCACTTTAGTGCCCTTTTAAGCTTGTTTGATTTGTTTCATCAAATGTATATATACTATAAATTTCTGTTAATTAATAAATATATATAAATAGTCACTTCTTATCGGATATGAGGTTAATATGTGACCTAAAAATGTGCATTATGTGACGATGCACTCTGGTTTCAGCAGCTGTATAAATGCGAATATTACTCAATACTTATTAAAGGTGTAAATAAAAATTAAGAATAAAACCTTTTTAAATAAATATTACATTTATAAACATTTTGTTATTTTTTAAAGGAATTTTCATAAAATTAATAAATTTATTAAATAACTAGTTCTATGATTGTAAAAATGTTTGTCCAAGTAGGTTTTCAAACTCTGTTTTTTTGCACAGAATTACGCTACAATTCTCTGTCAATTTCTAAATCTAAACGAACAACATCTATAATACGTGTTATTACCGTTACAAATAAAATCAGAAATATTGCAAACCTGAGTTTTACAACAATAAGTCGTGTAAGTATATAAGTACATAGTTTGTTTTTTTTAATGTATGATTATTTATTTCACTACTTCATCATTTTATAAAAGGAAAATCTGCTGTGCTAAACACAACATAACATAATGCAGCTGGTCGGCATGTTGCTGATCTTCAGCATCATATTTAGCATACAGGCAGCAACCTCCACTCGTACTCATACGTTTTCTCGACATATTAGACGCCTAAGAAAGGAACATTTGAATGTATCTACTGAGAATGCTCCCATCTACCGTATCCTCGGTATCCTGACAACGCCAGCATACTCACACTTTATGTACGGAAATTCATTGTTACTACAATTGGCACATCTCGGACATAATGTAACCGTAGTCAGTCCGTTTCGGATGGACAAGAACGTTTCTAACTATCGTGTTATTTATCTGGACGGTACCAAAAATGTGTGGGATCGTAAGTAGTTTAATGTTTTACAGATGTATCGGTTTGTTTGTGATTGTATTCAAATGCAGCCGATAATATTCGCTACATTAACTCCTGCAATCGTCTACGAATGGTATGGATGATGGCAAACGTTGGTTTCCGACTAACCAATTTCTCACTGCACCATCGACGCGTGCGAAAGTTGCTTCACTCGCCCGAGGAGCAATTCGATGTCATTGTAATCGAGTCTTTCCTCAACGAAGCTCTGCTAGGCTTTGGTCATCACTTTAACGCACCAATTGTGGCATTGTCTACGTTTGGTGCATCAAAGACGACCACCGAAATGGTGGGATCACCAGCACCGATCTCGTACGTGGCACACTTTGCATTGGGCTATACTGATCGCATGACATTCTTCCAAAGGTTTGTCAACACTTTAGTCGTCGTGTATGAGGAGATATTTATGAACTGGGTGTATATGGTTCAGCATAACTGGCTCTATAAAACTGGATTCCCTAAGCGTAACAAGCCTCCACTACGTGAAATTCAGCGTAACATATCGGCGGTGTTGCTAAACACTCATTTTACGCTTTCCTATCCACGTCCATATGTTCCAAATATGGTCGAAGTGGCCGGTATGCACATTTCTAACAATCTAGAACTCGATGAAGATCTAAAGAAGTTAATGGATACTTGTACTAATGGTCTTGTCTATTTTTCTATGGGATCGATTTTAAATACATCAAATTTATCAGCTAGCAAACAGAAGGCGCTTTTAAAGGCATTCGGTTCACTAAAAGAGATGGTGTTCTGGAAGTGGGAGAGCACAGTAGATATGATAGATAAACCAAGCAATGTGTACGTGCTGGATTGGTTTCCACAGTCAGCCGTACTTGCACATTCGAACACACGGGCATTCATTACACACGGCGGAATGTTGAGCATTATCGAGGCTGTACATTATGAGGTTCCGATTTTGGGTATCCCGATGTATGGTGATCAAATGATGAATGTGGAACTGGCTGTCAAATCAGGTTATGCAGTGCATTTGGACATTGATAACCTTACCGAAGCATCGATGAAGTGGGCATTAAAAGAGGTGCTCCATGAGCGAATGTAAGTTACAAAAGTTACAAAAGATTTTGCCAATAATCTACATATTTTCATATTTTTTAGGCAGAAAAACGTACAACTTGCTGCTGATCGTTTCCACGCCAGCAACATATCACCGATGGAAAAAGCTGTCTCTTGGATCGAGAAGGTAGCCCAATTCAAGGGTGCCAATTACTTAAAGTCTGCTGCACAATCTTTGACATTCATAGAGTATCACAATTTGGATGTTTGGCTTTTGCTTATATTGATAGTATTTTTTTTCTGTGTGCGACCGCTGCGTTACCTATACTCATGTTACGTGTACCAGCCATACCTAAGACCATTTCTGCGCTACTACATTGCTCCGTTGATGGACACCGAGTGGTCTGTGTCATTTGTTCTGCAAGAACTCTGGACAATGGACTGGTACGAGGAAATCAGTTTCCTGTTGCTGGTCATCGAGGTGCGTGTGTTGCGTTTAAGAATAGCACTGGCCAACATTGACAGCGGAGCAGTTGAGATGGCTAGGCGAAGCATTTAACGAAATATATAAGTTTGAATTATTTTATTCAGAAAACAATCAATATTTATGAATTTTATACTTTTTTATTAATTTGAATTATCACAAATATAGAATAAATACTATGTTTTTATTTTTATTTTTTTATTGGACAATTAAGACTAAAATACCATTATAAAAAATTCTCATTTAATACATTTCATTTACAACAATTACTAGTCCTACTTCTTCTTAATCTTTTTAGTTTTCTTCGTCGTATCCATTTTCTTTCGGCCACATAATCCCTTGCATAATGATACGCCCACAAACAACATATACGTAGACAGTACCATAAACACGAGCAACGTTATAAAAACATCCAGATTGTGATAGCGCAGGAATCCCATGTCCAGACTGGCAGAACGCATATGAGGCGCACCATTATGCCGTATCACATACTCTACCCAGAATACAGCTGTCTCCAGCGGAGTCATAGGTTGATCACGATAGCATGTTGAAACTGCACGTGCTGACTCCAAGTACTGTGGGGAGTGAAGAATCTCATTGATTGCCCACGATACTGACTTTTCGGTTATGTTATTATAGTCTAAGCGCAATGCCCAGCCGGCGGCTTTGGCTCGCTCCACATTCACTGTTTGGTCTCCAAACAGAGGAATGCCAATGTACGGCACACCGTGGTACACGGACTCGGTAGTACCAAGCAGACCACCGTGCGAGATGAACGCACGAATATTGGGGTGACCCAGAATGTCACCCTGTGGTAGCCAATTGCGCACTAGTACGTTTTCGGGCATTTTGATACTGTCGTTTTCGAATTTCCAGATTACGCGCTGCATGAGTGAACCGAAAACTATCCGAAAAGCGTCGAGATACTTTACTGGAAAGTCAGCGCTCTTCATCATTGAGCCCATTGAAAAGTACAGAGCTCCGTAAGTGGCGTCATCCAGGAACGTTTGAATGTCGGCGGGAAGAGTGCGATTTGCTCGATTTATGTGCATGCCTCCTACTTCGATCATATTTGGTACGTATGGTTTCGGCTGATTCAGGCTGAAGTGAGAATTTAGCAGCACTAGCGAGACATTGCAAACAGCCTCATCATATGTCAGAGAGGCTTTCGGGAATGCAGCGTTATAAATATCTTTCTGAATATCAAGAAAATCAAGTTGAATCCTTTAGAATTGAGTGTTACACAAAAATACTAACCTGCATCGGATAGTGTACCAAATTCATTAGAATCATTTCGTAGCCACTGATCCAAGTGTTCACAAGTCGACCCCAGAATGAGGTGTGAGATGAGGTCTCAAGAAACGGATGCGTAACATATGAATACGGTGCTGGCGTACCAACCAGATCGTTGGTCCACTTCGACGAGTGAAATGGTGATACACCGATAACTGGTGCTCCAAAATGCTGACCCACACCGATTAGTGCTTCGGTGCAGAATATCTCCAGAATCACAAGATCAAAGTGTCGTGTATCCAAAAGGACTTGGAAATTGGGATTTGTAAGCGTAAAATTAGACATGGCCTGACCTTGGGCAAAAAGAATCGGTATAATCATAGCCGTGGGTAAACTAAACTTGTCCAAAGTGTCTAGTTTTTCCATCATTTCTGCAAGCATATAAAGATTTTAACAATATTGATTGCATGCATATCAATATATATATATGAGTGATAATAGATTACCTGCTGCTTCTTCAATCATTCCTGTTAGTTGGACTGACTCAACGTTTCGTAATGAAGGTTTGTAGTCAAACGGGCTCACCATTACTATATCGTGACCAGCACTGGCTAGACCTTTGAGCAAAGCCTCTCCAACGGCAAAATGTGACTTACTCACAGCCGGAAATATCATCAAAATATTGGCGGTGCTAACGCATCGTACGGCAATACTAACCAGCAGATAACCCACCAGAAGAGGCAGTTTCATCGTTTAATACTTTTTGTTGGTTAACTTAAAAAATAAAAACGACAGTAACTACACGAATACAGAAAAAGAGTCGTCGCAACTTCACAATTTACCAGCCGGTTGTTTAGTCGTGCAGTTTTCACATTTGCACAAAACAATTTGACAGCCCAAAAATAATAATGACCTTGAAAGACGTGTTTCATTAACCGGTTCTTTGTATTTTCACCTATGACGCTGTCTGCAATCATTTTTTAACGATTTGTTATCAATCAACTGAAACTCAGATATTCATATATTATCATGGATTAAAACAACTGGGAATTAATAAAGTGTATTCGTTATCACTGATTGATTGTTTTTGTAACATTATGTCATGTTGTGCGTTCGCGTTGTCGTTCATCGTTGTGGGTTTAAGTCTAGTGTAAGTTAACCTTCTTTTTCGTTTTGTGTGTAAGATTTCACCACAAATTTTATCGTTAGATTGTTTGAATATAGATGGCACTACATTACAGTGAATTGCAAATGTACATAGGGTACACCAAAACAAACTCTTTTTTAGCATAATTAATCAATTAATTGGTAATTAGGAGTAAAATTAACTCTGTACGCAATTATTCGCTTGGTCAAATGATTAAAAAATATCCTTTTTTCATGGAAAATGCACAAACGACTACCTATGTTTTATGTACGCCAAGTATTTTATTTTAAATAATAACAGAGTTTGTTTAATCATATGGAATTACATCTGGGTAGCGATTCTGCCGAAATCTCGCTAAGGAACGCATATAATTAATTATTGATAGTATACTATATATATATTGAAAAGCAACGCGCGGCAAAATATATTTAACGAATCAATTTATGTTGACGTTTGTTTTATTACAATCTTATTAGAATCGTATTTTCGACATACAGCTGTCAACCACGTTTATTTTACTTCTTTGTTTGATAACAAATAATAAAACGTATAATATAATGTGAATGCAAAAAATAATGTGTGTACCAAAATAAATAAGTGGGTGAAAGAAAATGAAAATTTAAAAAAACGATGGAGTGAAAACCTAAAAAGCAATTGTGCACTACTATTAAATGATTATAAAAACAATGTTGCATAAAAAAAATGTAATTTAGACCCAACAAAATTAATAATAAATTAAACAAATAATGACGATATAAAAATTTAATATTATGATGATGATCGCATTTGATACAATAATTAACTCCAAGATATAATATCTTACGAAGATATAAATATTACAAAGAGCTCATTTCTTTAAAAAAAGTTGGTATTTTTTGCACCCATTTATTAATTTTGTAAATCAATTTTTTTATCGGCTTTATTTGGCACACATGGGTGACCCCATGAGCACAATGGGTCCGATCTGTGACCTGCTTGCGTCCGAACTTACATAGAACGTTACGCCAAACACACAAATCAAGTCTATTTGTTACCCAACTTTTTTTTTTGCATTGCAAGACAGTTAAGAACGCAATAATAATAATATTTTTTATTTCCATTCAATTTATAAATTGTATAAATTGGCATTACATTTTTAATTGTAGTAGCTGAGCTGAACGTTTTTTTATTTTTATTGAAACTGATCTTCTTTATTTTTAAATCTCTTTTCCTAAAATCTTAGAAATTTTATTTTTTTGGTGTTCATTATTGAATAAAGATTCACTCATAATTAAATGGAAAAACACGTTTTTTTAATTTAAAGAATGAGCAAAAAACTTTTATGTAGATTAATTATGCTGTTCGGATATTCTTCGTCTTGCCTATATTCAAAAATTATTTGAATTACCTATTAAAATTAATAACAAAAATGTACAAACCATCCTTATCAACTGCACAATAGATTGTGATAAGTAAATCTCGCTAAAGGTAACGCATTTCTACGCAATGTACATCCTTTCAACGCATCGTTAGGTTTTTGTCATGCGTTAACTTAAATATGATATAGCGCTGCTGCAACGCGTATGTAGCGTTTACCATGCGGCAATACCAACGCATGAAAGTACAAATGACAGAATTATTGTTGCTTACACGTGACGTCACAGCGTGGATTTAGGGCTTAGCGATGTTGATAAGTCGGACAGAATCGCGCACAGTTGCGATAGATTTTGGTGCAAAATGTGTATCGATAAGTTTATTACGCATGGCTTTTGACGAATGAGAACGCTTAGATAGTCTGATGTTGAGATAATCTGCCTAAATCGCTACCCTGATGATTAAGTTGTTTATATTACGAGCAACTGAGAACTTAGATAATACGTGTGATCATTAAAATTACCAAAATCCTTAAAATACGACCAAAAAAGAACTTTGTAAAATTAGATTTTTTTAATTGTGATCGCACTAATTGAACTTCATTTTATAAATGCATAAATAATTTATTGGTATTATTCTTTTTTGCTTATAATGCAAAGCGAATATTTCATGGATCGTTATTATAATTTAAAACAAAATCATGTAATATGGATGTTTTTTTAAGAAAACATATGTGTTAGTTTTTTCAACTTTTATCTCACCCGAACCAGACTAAAACCAAAGTTTACTTAAAGCTTTAATGCCTTGTGCCTCCACTATATACTATAAACCAAAAACCACGAACCATTTACCATATTAAAAATCTGAAACTGAATCTGTACACGAACATATACATGTTGATACTCAAACTCATATTCAACGTTGCTACTCAAACTTCTAGGCCCTTATACCTGAAAGGACGTGTTATCACCTTGCATTGACATTTAATTTGTGATTTTTTTGTAGAGATAAATGAGAGATTTCTTATATGGTGTTTACCAACGCATACGTAAAAAGCTAACGCGGCGCTGTCTATGTGTTTTCGTATTATCGTGTTTTTTAGCGAGAGGGAGAAAAATCATAGAATTTCAAATTTCAGTGAAATGCAGTAAATGGTTCGTGGTGTGTATTGGAGGTAAGGCATAATTCACCACAATATATTACGTTGTTGTTGTTGTTGCCGACATGTTGTTTTAGTATTACGATATTTAGCGCGCGTTTGATATTCTCGTGATGTAAATATAAATATAATATAATAAATAAATATGTGTATGAAATATATAAATATTTTTTGCTTGCATACCGGTTGTACAACCAGTTTGTAGTGTAGGTTGCAAAACATAAACCTGTTGCTGCACTTTTGGACTGGATTTATACTTTTAAACCGGTTTAGATACGGGTTTTGCAGAACCCTCAAACTGCAACCACGGATAAATGTCTTCTTTAATCCGGTGCTGCAACCGATACCGATGCTGCAACGGACTAGTTGCATTATTTATTCCTGCATATTCCCCACTTCCTCCACCCGCAAAAAATAAAAGATCGGTTTTTATTATTTAGTTATATATTTAGTTATGTATTATTTTACTATAGAAAAAAAAAACAAACGTGTTTATTGTTAAAATAATCACAAATATAAATAAAACTTACCGGAGTAGACTAACGGGACAGATGTTATGAGTATAGATCCGGAGGATGCTGTTTCTGGCAGCGACATTTCCGTTCTGCGTGACGATACTACGGGTGGTATTTTCGAGTGTGCTTTCAGAAAAACATAAATACAAATTCATAGAAACAAACGATAGTAATGAAATATGCTAAATATATTCCCGGTAGATCTCGTTGGCTTAGAACCGAGGTTATACGCAATTTGGCATTTGTCAATATGAATTGCGATTATTGCATTTATAAATGTTTGAACTTGTATTTAACTACTCGCTTTTTGTTTATATACAAAAGAGCATTTTTGTGATGTTACCCTTGTCGATAATTTTTATATATATGAGCTATCCATAGTTTCTACCTTCCATGGGAAAATCAATCGATAGGTAATTAAATACCCAATATAATTTAAAAGAAAATGAATAAATGCGATTAGATTAAAGAGAGATGGGGTTAAAAAGGTATTTTTTTTTGTTTATTGTTTTTTTGTAGGGGGCGTGAAAACATTTGTCACTTGTTTTGTATTTCATGTAAAACATTGCCTTTATAAATGGATCATATAAAATACTTATTTCTTTAATAACAATATAAAATAAAAACCAAAATGAATGAATGCGTCCATTAATGCCTCGTCTTTTTTCGGCTTCTCGCTCCATAAAATAGTTATTTAATTGGTTTATTGATTTGATATTTAATTTTTCTTTTTCTCGGATTTAATAAGGTTAAAGAATAAGACAGCACCGATGAAGTAGCCCAACAATTTAATTACAGTAAAATAAATTATCGTTGTGATCAAAATACCAGCAACTCCACATGTGAAAAGAACATCGACATTATTGTATTGCACATAGCTCAAGTCCAAGGCAGCAGACCTAAGTTGTGGAGCGCCACGATAACGTATCACATACTCCGACCAATACATAGCCGTCTGCATCGGAGTCATTGGCTGATCGCGATAGATACGGGATACTCGACGAGCACTCTCCAAATATCGATTATTACCCAGAACTTCAGCAAGTACCGTTGTTAATGTTGCCTCGGTGATACTATTTATATCTAACTGAACAGCCCAGCCTGCTTCAACTCCTAATAATACATTACGGAACTGATCGTTGAACAAAGGCATGCCAATCATTGGCACACCGTGGTATACCGATTCGGTGATGCCTAGGAAACCACCATGCGAAATAAACAACCGCATGTGAGGATGCGCAAGTACATCGTTTTGCGGCAACCAGTCTTCGGTGATAACATTTTCTGGTACCACAAAATTTCCAAGATTATTAATTTTCCAGATAACTTTCTGTTTTAATTTTGCAAAGGCTCCCAGGAATGCAGCAATATTTTCGGCAGAAAAATCTTCACTGCGCAGAAATGATCCCATTGAGAAGTAGATGGCACCATCGACGGCAGAGTCCAAGAATAATTGAAGTTTACTGGGCAAAGGTTTAACCTCGTGGTCGATATGAATACCTCCTACCTCGATCATGTTTGTCGCATACGGTTTGGGACTGTTAATACTAAAGTGAGAGTTTAGAAGAACTAGCGAAACGTTCTTGATATTCTGGGCGTATGACAAGGATGCATTTGGAAATACTCTTTCATAAATGGATTTCTGTAAAGAATAATAAAATAATAAATAAAATAAAAAAAAACATTAGACAAACCTGTTTCGGGTGATGAACCAACTGTAGCATAACTGATTCAAAAGTGCTTAGAAACATATTCTGGATACGTTCCCAGAATGTCATGTGATTAGAGAAGTCCAAGTAAGGATGCGGAATGTAGGCCAGCTCTGCGGGAGTGCCAACTAAACTGTTAGTCCACTTTGTAGAGTGGAACGCACTGACTGCAATAACGGGTGCATTGAAATGCTGCCCCATGCCCAGCATTGCATCCATAGCACGCATATCAAGTACCATGAGATCAAATTTCCGGCCAGAGTTTAATAGCGATTTAATATCGGCGTGATTAAATACGAATTCTGTTATGATTTCAGACTGTCTGAAAACTTTGTAAGTAGTGATCAAAGGGCTGTTCTTCATAACTTCCATAGTACTTCTATTATTTATAAGAAAACAATCTGTAATAAAAAAAAACAATACATTTTTTAATAAAAATATAATCTATAGAAAGTTCCAAAAATGTTAAATACCATCAATCATTTTTTTCATTCCGTTGATATGCACTACTTCTACCTTGGGGTCAAAAAATGCGTACGGTGTGATAAAAGTGACATTGTGTCCAGCTTCTACGTATCCACGCACCAAAGCCTTGCCAATATTATTATGAGAACCACTGTACAACGGAAACACAACCAACACATTGGAAGCTAGAGACCTGGCAACCTGTAAGCTCAAAAAAAGCAACACTATTATTACTTCCATGTCGCATTTCGTCCAATGAACAACTGCATTACATTTAATTGAAAATATTTGCTTTCAAAAATGCATTTAATCTACAAAACAAAATAAGCAAAATACTGAACATATAAAACGTATTTATTTATATACGTTTTATCTGGGTTAAAGATAATAGCGTTTATCAGTACTTTTATATATATTGCATGTCATTGTATATGAATACTAAATGAGGAATTAGGTAGATACTAAGATCATGAAGCAGCAGTTTTGGTGAAAATGTCGAAAATAAATATTGAAGTTAATGATTGAAAATGTATTATTTGACATTGCATGAAGATGTAATATGCATTGACCATGAGGATTAATTTATTGAAAATTCTTCTGAATTATCGAGATAACAACTAAAAAAATTGTCAAGTTTCGGTAATAAAAACAAACTGTCTATATTTATCGTCGCAAATGTCAGACAATTTAACTAAATTTAAATTTCTTATTGATACTGGGGCCGATGTATGAGTAATTACACCAATAAAAGGATTCCAAACTGAGTGATCAAATAATCTTAAAATTAGTTTTGGGACTAAGTCGCGAATTTATATGGACCTTTATTTTCTCTGATATAACATCATCATCAACAATAACATTATTGGTGTAGATTTCCGAAGTCATTTTGATGTACTCATAGATTTAAAGAGGAATCGTCTTATTGATAATGTAACACATTTCAAGTCAATATCCTCAAAACAGACCTCAACTTCATAAATTGTACATTATATTGAGACATCCGGCTCACCAGTGTTCTCAAAGCCACGACGACTACTATATAAACTTAAAGTAGCTAGCATTGAATTTGATTACCTTATAAAAGCAGGTATTCGTCGCAGCTCAAAAATCATTTAGGCAAGTCCAAAACATACACAAAGCAAAGCTAGCAGTTTATATAGGTCAGTTTACAACGTCTTTCTCATATTTAACATAGATATATTATAGTCCATTTCCGTTATGTGCAGGTCAACGATGATAGATCGTTTTACTAGATGACCAGAATCAATTCCTATACCTGACATGACTGCTGAATCGGTAGCATAGGCTTTAATTGATGGGTGGTTTTCAAGATTTGGTATTTCAACAACAATTAAAGATCTTTCAATTTAGTCCTATAGCCTGCGATACAGAACGTACTCATGAGATTGACATTGACGCTATACCAGCAGAAATGGTATATGGAACGTTGACGTCATTTTGCGTGATATAACAGACTAAATCAGATGTCGTCACTAACTAATTACAGAAAGCTATGTCAAAAAATAGCCCAACAGAAATAGCATGGCACAATACGAACAATGTATTTGTATATCAATACCTTTCAAAATTTACACATGTATTTAGTAGAAATGACTCAAAAAGACATTTATTTTCAACTACATACGATGGTCAATACAAAATTCAGAAACGTTTTTATTGAAAACATCAAAGGTTTGGTACCGACAAAACAAACACGTTTTAGTCGCCGAATAATAACTATAACCCGTAGTTTCTTCTAAGCATGGAGTACTGTGGCAATTTACTTCTGTAGGCTGAAAATATGAAAACACAATCCATGTTCAACAGCAAAGCTTGTGAAAATTGAAAATATGCTAAAAATACGAGTTGTAAAAAATGTAAAGATTTAGTTGACCCCTATTCAATTTTCATAATGTTAAATGAAGTTATTTCGTCAAACACATCCTACGTTTAAAAAATATCGAAACTGATCCTTCTTGGCATTGCTTGGATTGAGCATTTTGGATTTTGGGATGTACCATACAACTCTGAGTGTAATTCAATTACAGATAGTTTTAACTATCATAACTAATCAAGATTCACGGCAAAAATACTGCAAACAAAAGATTTTTGATACATCGCTTGTACTAGACTATATTTATCATATAGTAATCAATAGTTGCAGTAAAAAAGGCATACATCACGATTCGTATCGAGGCTCTGGAATAACACGAATATCCGCTCCCACTACAAGACTTACAGGAGGCATTTTTGTTTGCTAAAATTGATTTGGCCGACGCCAAAGCAATGTATCAATACTAAAATGTCTTCTTGGTGTCATAAATTAACCTGATATTTATTTATACATATTTTATGTTTAACAAATGCTCGCTGGTCTAGACTTAGACGCAGGATATATCGTTGATTTAATCGTTACTGATAAATCTTTTTGCAGTTTTACAGAGTATTCAAACGTGGGATTTTTCATGTAAACCAAAATAAATGTGATTTTTTGGCCACTCAAATGAAGTATTTGTGTTTTATTAACAATGCAATTGCTGCCATAAATATGCCAGAACATTCTGACATCTCTACACTTTATTGGTATGATCAGTTATTATGGCCAGTCAGATCAGAGAAGATTATTTAATCCAGTGGTCAAGGTTACTTTCCGACTAAGGAAAGGACGTCTAGGACGTCGACGCGTTCTTTCTGCCAATTCCTAAATGAAGTGACACCCGTGAAGATAATTTCCACAAAATCTCACGGCACTTATAACACTAGTATCAGTACATTACTATCAAATATACAGTTAGTCACTTTAATATACGGACACACGCAAAAATATTAAAAATATACTTTTAAATCAATGTTTACATTTTTTTCACGTTTCTATGAATTACGTTTCTGAGGTGGTACTTTAGGATACCTATCTTCTTCATCTTTGGTTTGGTCCAGTTTGCAAAGTTTATTCTTTCTTTCTTATTTCATTATATTTCTTATGTCATTAACAAACGGCTTTTTCCTGGCTATTCGTCGATTGTATACAAATTCTCGAATAGCTCTTCGGACAGTTTCTACGTGGACGACTTTTCCATTAAACACCTCAATTATTGGTGCACATATTCTCGGATTCTCTTTTACTTTGCGCATAATCATTCGTTTATCGTGCTCATTAAGCGAATAATGAGAAAATTGTGCTAATATAATTTACTGACATTTAAAATTGATAACAAGCCTTTATATACTTTTTTTTGGCCATATTATGTGCAACTTCATTATTTTGTCCGAATATTAAAGTGGGGTGTTTTTTTAAAGAGTTTTGATTGTTGTTCTACAATTTTTTATTTTCTTTGTATATATATTCTTCCAGATACATATTACCTAAATTATCATCTCTGAAACTTAATTCATAGAAACATAAAATTATGCTTTAAACATTGATTTAAAAGTACATTTTTAATATGTTTGCATGTCCGAATATTAAAGTGACTAACTGTATGTATTTGTTAAGATATTTTAATTTTTATATTTCTCTAGGGCAAACGATTAAAGCCAAAAGTTATATTTGACATTTAGAATAGCAATCTTATATTAAAAAATATATATTGTATTGCATATTTATCAATTCGCCCCACCTTTTGACTTACAGCCAATAATGTTGACATTTTTGCTATGAGTTCTATTCATCAACGACCACTTGACAGGCTTGAAGTTTTAGAACCAATGCTAGTATAAAAAAACCAACAAGTTCTTTTTATTCGTATACAATTTAGATTTAGACGCAAAAAAGACAATGCTATTTTACAAAGCCAATTCCATGTTGCTGTAGCTTTGTCAGATTTGTATTAATATAAACCAAAATATAAAGCATTATAGTCTTATATTTTTTTTTAAAATATTCCGAATATGATTTTATGCTTCCGAAAATCGAAGAATAAGCTTCAACTCAAACAAAAATGTATTATACACAAAAAAAAACTACTCACCAGTATATTTGATTTCAATAACTCAAAGTTGTATTTACAAATTTAAAAGAATTACTGTTTATAGTAGTCCCACAATGAAACGTTGAAATTTTAAATAAAATTCATAAAATAAAGAGCGATTATCAATATTTCTTCCCAAAATAATGCCGAGGTATGGAATAAATAATATAATATTACTGGAATTGAATGGAATGATCATCGAAGTAGATTGTAGGGCGGCCTTAATATTTTATACTAGCATTACGTAAAGCAAGTTGCGGCAACACATATTGAACAGCGGTTGGTGTGCTAATGCAATCTACGTTTGGACATGATTAAGAAGTGTACCGAATGAAATTGTTCATTCAAAAGTTCGTAATAAAATATCCATTAAATGTTTTTATAAACATAATTTTTTTTTATTGTCTATAAATTTAATAAGGAAACAAAATCTTTTTTTATTTTTTTTTATTTAATGGACGTCTGGAATACTGGTGCACTTTTGCTTTTATGTTGGCCATAATATTCTGCACAGTCTTGTTCTGTTACTTTGTTACTGGCTCTGTTCTATTTTTTCTTAAAATCTTCTTTGATATTGGCTGTTTTCTTTCAATTGGCGTCTTTTGGTACACATGCCACGTTGTTGTTCTGCAGGAATTTCGTTGTGTCTTTTGCGTAGTGATAACTAGCTAAGTCTGGCGAAAAGAACACGGGACCATTTGTAACGGACCGGCTTGGACAAAAAGGCCAACTGTATCGACACGAGTGGAAACTGTCCGAGACCCTAAACAAACGGGGCTAAAGCGCCAGCCGCAAAAAGGGGCGAATGCTGTCCGTGTGCCTGGCAGCGACTCAGCGGATCAGAGTCTGCTTTGCCGTGGGTCTGGGCCCGCACAACCTCCACTTACACAAACGCGAAATTGCACCC
>JANSTU010007788.1:0-16551 GCA_027564075.1 Bolitophila hybrida
GAGCGGCGTTGGACTGATTGTATCACTCTTGAAGGAATGTATGTTGATGAATAAGATCGAATTTTGCCAAAAAAAAAATGTTTTTCTTAGTTATCCTACGGACTTATTGAGTGATGTGTCAAAATTAAAACTCATTACACGAGCTGAGATCACATTCTTAAGAAATGTGCCGCAAATGTCTCGGCATATGCTACCAATGGTCAACATGAAAAAATCCAATTTCTTTTAATTATTTCAGTCATCGCTATTTGTGTCATATCCGTCGCAAAATTCACCCATCGATATTTATACAAGTATCAATTCATTTAAAATTCATTTATGTCCGAAATAATACAAATATTATAATTAATTCATAATTACCAAAAGATTTAATTTGACCAAAAATGATTTACTTTAAAAAAATAAAATATATAATATAATAATAATCGAATACGTGAGCATATTGTTAAATATTAAAATATTTATGCATAATTCCAAAAATACCACCCGCACCGTTCGCGTTTGGCGGTTTTATTCAAAGGTACATAATTTATTCGCTCGGCAAATTGCGCGTAGAAACTAATTAAATTTCACCACCGAAGATTATGCGATACTACGAGTATATATAAATTTTAGCTATGCGTGACAAGCGTTTATAATGTGTGAACGCGTATTTTATCTTCGTTGCTAATTCTCAAAATTATATATGTGCACATGAAATAATGTATTCACCTCTTTGTTTGTGCAAATAAATAAATTAATTTCTATATTAATGCGTATACGAGAGGTATAAAAATATTTAAATAAATTATGTATATGAGTACACATACAAGTCACCGCAGAAATTAAATAATTGTCGACCTGAATAAAGTGTTTATCAAAAAATTTAATTCGAGAACCGCAATTTGTATATAATTTGTGAATAGCTTAGCCGATGGCATATACGCAATTATTTTATAGAATACAAATATATACGCACACTGTACAATGCTCATCCACCGTAATATGCACCCTATACTATAATATCTCTGTGGCACGCGTGCACAAAAACAAACACACACACCCTCTCGTATCGGTTTATTCAAAAACGCATATAATTCGGTTATTTGTACTTTTAATTAATACATATAAAATAAATACTGAATTAATTTCAACCATTTGCAAATAAAATGCAATTATCCACCCTCGTTAATTTTGTTACGCCCACTATTTTAATAACATTCTTTTGGCATTAAATTATAATAATATATATATACAATTATAATAATTATTTCATGTAATTTTGGTGAGGATAGCAGTATGCATGTATGTGTGTATGTAATCACATAGAATATTAAATGCGTACAGAGCACTTGTGGAATTTTCGTTTTATGAAATTCAACGGATTTTCATATGAAAACTCTTCAGCATATTATTTAAAATTATTTAAACACACATTTTTCAAATAGATACGAAATTAGTGTATATTATTATTTTTGTTTTATCAAATATATAACAAATACATATATAGAAATGTCTAATTCGAATATAAACTTGTAGCCGTCGCATTGCAAAATGTTTATTTGAATTACTGAAATATTTGGCTGCATTCTAAATCCCATAATAGAATTTAACTGAGCATATATATATACTATATAATATGTGTATTGACGAGTCGAATATGAACGGGCGTATATATGTCCTTATGGGTTGTCGGCGCCGGCGCCCGCCACTCCTCTCGTTTCCGAAAACATCTTTGTGCACACAGGCTGCAATTTGCCACACTTTCCTCTCCCTCAAATGCACAACACACATTTGCCATTTTGTGGCTTACGAATAAATAATGTGCCATACATCATAACGTTTTCAATTTTCACATTACCTCTATATTTATATGTATATATCTACTCTATACATGGCTTATAATAAAGACATATATTAAACTCGTGTTTATATACAATACATATTTATATATAATATGCATTGCATAATATTTATGTTAGACCACTTTGTGCGGTATGTGCGCACGCGCCACATGCACAAAGCGCAATCGCGCATGCGCACCATAATTTGCATACACCAATGTATTGATTAATTTGCATAAAAGATTATGAGTGTGTGCGAATTGGTGTTTTATTCATCACGGCGGCGTCAACGGCTTAAATATATATATATATATATATATATTCAGTGCTCACCGAAAAACTAATTATAAATGCGATTTTAATCTAAATTCTGTACTGACACTGATTAGCGAACAATGCGATTGAGTGTGGGCGAAGCGGTTAAATTACCATACAATTATGATAATGTACTTTTTTGAAATTAGAATACTTTGATAAATAATAAAAGTGACGAAATGTTTACAATTTACGAGAATATTTGTAGAGATTACAATTAAGATGTCAGCCGTTTTTAAATAAATATTCGCGTGTTTTAGTGAAATCTCTCAAGAAATTGAGAATACCACGAAACCTGTACCAAAAGCAAAAGTCCACATTGAACATAAATGGAGTGAACACAATTAATTTTGGATTTCGAGCCACGTCGTGCTATTTGGGATTTATATATATGTATATCAAACTATCAGTCCTAAAAATGTAAGAAAATAGAAAGATGTAATTCATAAAAATCTGCTATTCGTGAATTTTGTTGTTACCTTCAGAATATTTGGATTTTTTTAGAAGCACAAAGCCATAAGCGTGGAACCTTCTGATAGGCTTCAAGTTGTTTTCGTCCTTTCTTTTCCAAACTTAATACAACGACCACTTTTCGATTGCAGATTAAATCAGACATTTTCTGAAAATTACACATATTTCAATTCACACCTAACATGTTTTTTTTGTCAAAATAAAGTACTGGCGGATACACCATAAATCCGTCACTGTTTTGTGCTAGTGAAATCTTATATAACAGAGAAACATTTAACGGAAAAACAGTTTATTTCTCCGTTAATTTGCCAAAAAAAGACATACAAAAAAATTCTGAAAAAAATTTAAAGTCAAAAAATTGGGATTTTTTTTTTGACATTTTATTTATAAAAGTCTATCTCAGAAAATAATCGATGAATTTTTAATTTTGTTTAATTAATTGGCAGTAAATTCGATCAAGTTTCTGCGACTTATACCGTTCCGAAGTTATGATTATTTTTTTAGTTAAAGAGCAGAACACATTTTTTGTTTGTTTGGAAAATTGTATGAATTTTTTTTCGGTCGATTTCATTTGTTTTTCTCTTTTTTTAAGCGTCAATTAATAAGAGCAAATAACAAATTAAATAGTACTTTTAAGTCACAATAAATGCTCGTTAAACAACATTGAAGGCGATGTTTCACTGCAGCTGGCATATTTGAATTGTTCGAGCGTGTGCAGCTCCACAGAACATATGGTCCTTAATTTGAATCCACAATTAAAAATCGAGTTGTGACAAATATGGAGATTGTGGAGGCCATTGGATGGGTCCGATCCGCCCTATTCACCGTCCGGCAAAAATATTGTTGAGCCAATTCCACACTATCAGACCGGAGTGGGCTGGCGCACCATCCTGCTGTCTTTCTGCGATTGGTAGATTCTCCAAGTTATGGTATTGTTTGAATCAGAATTTCAGAATTCAACAGAGGCGGAAGAATTTTGGGACCAACTAAAGAATTTCCGAGCACACTAGCCCACATATTGACGCTGAATCGGTGTTGGAAGTCCATTTGTATTGCGTTATTGGGATTTTCTTGAGACCATTTGTGCAGATTATGAAAATTCGACGTGTAAAGTGCGCTTCGTCGGTCCACAAAATCAACCCAAAAAACTGAGCATTTCGATTTGCTTATTTGCAACAATTCACGACAGAAGAATAGTTCTTGGACGGGTGTGAAATGATACGGATGTTGATTGTTTTTTTACAAAACTCCGAACACTCGTTGAATGCTGATGTTTAGCTGCTGCTTCACCACATCCAAAATAGCCTCGACCACACTTTCATCATGTTGAATATTTCCAGGACGCTCTCTTTTTTCAAACAAAGTTCTCTTGCTAATACTGGAATGCGTTGTGATGAATGTTCGGAAATCGTTCTGCATACGTTCGTTTCGCTTCATCCGCATTTCCGTCGCACAGTCCATAAACATAATGAATATTAGCCACTTCTTCTGGAGGGAATTCTGCCATTTTTTTAACTTAAGCTGGAACAAACACCCAGTAACAACAAAATAAAACAATAAAAATCGTCGTTTCTGTTCGTTTCTCTGGCGAGTTTCCAAAGAAAAAGACACCGCGCCAAATTCAAACGGTCAGCACAACCAGCATTTATTGTGACTTATTTTGTCAATCGCTCTCATTAATTGACGGTTAAATAAAAAGATACAAATTGAAATCAAACGAAAACAAATCTTAAAATTTTCCAAACTAAAAAAAAAACAAAATTGTTCTGCTCTTCCACTAAAATCATAACTTCGGAACGGTAAAAGTCGCCTGAACTTGGTCGAAATTATTTTTAAAATATAAGATCTGTGGCTGCCAATTAAATTAAAAAATTGCAAATTCATCATCTATTTTCCATTCCATTTTTTTTCTCAAACAACACAAGCCAAGTCTTTCCAACAAGCCAGAAATTAAAATCCGTTTAGTAATAAAAAAGTTACATCAATTTTAATGACTCCGGGTCGAAGGCCCTGCCATTTCTCAAAGTAACACTTTTCGACCAAAAGTCATATGGATGTTTCATTAACCAAAGAACATGCCCCTGAAGTTTACTCCCTCTTTACTAAGGGTGTAAACAAATAAAAAAAACTCTGTATAATTTACATTGAAAAAGCTTGACTTATAAATAAATCTAATAATCATAATTTTTTTGACATGGCATTTTAAGTGTAAATTATCCAATTATTCTGTAGAAGTGTAGAACACAAAAAAAACAAATTATATTTTTTTTTAAAGTAGCAAAAGTGCTAGATTTATGGAACCAATATATGTATAAGCTAATATATTAGTTTAGCCTATAAGCTAATATATTAGTTTAGCCTGGAAATGGAGTTTCATCCTGAAGTTAAATGGCCGAAGTGTACGCTATGCGGAACCATTGTACTCCTCCGATCTTGTATTAGGCTTGTATTACTCCAGGCCGCGTGACGTAGGCTATGCTACAGCCTCTGGAGTATGGATGCAATATTTCTATGGGCCATTGACGGTTGTGAGTTTAGCTATTCTCATGGTGGGAATAGCTGACTTATGTCTGAACTAATAGCCGCAGCTGCCCAGCCAATTTGGCGACCGCCAGCAAGCCAGCCGGCCGAAAAATTTAAGAAATGGCCGGCTTGAATTGGCGACATGTATTAATTAACTCGACATTTAAGAGATAAATATATTATATTAGGGTTTTATTTAAAAAAAAAAATAATAATATTTTTCGTAATATTTTTTTTAAAATTAAAAACGTATCAAAAACGTATATGAAAAACATAAAATTTAGATAATTGAATTCTTCACAACTATAAATATGGGCTTTTGTTTTTGATCTGAACGAGAAAACAATGAAAATAATAACTAAAACAAACCAAAAATGCGGCCAACGCCAGGATATAATTTTTAAAAGAATAGAAGATAGGGATAGAGCTGCTTCAAAAAAGATTCAGTTCTTAGCTGTCGGTCAAAAAATTCGGCTTCAGCTGATCAAATTTGTAGGGTCAACCGACGCAGTAATTTATCGTCGGCTGAAAGCTCTGTATTACTCTAGGCCCATCGTCCATTGGAAGACTGTATTTTCTGTTTTATGAGAATGGCCGACACCTGGCCTCATAGAAGAGGTGATTAGATCCGTCTACCAGCAAAAATCATTCTTGGGTTTCTCCTTCCGTTTTTTGTATCCATTTTTTAGCAGAGACACCTGCGTTCATTCTTTCCAATCTTAATTAGACCCTCTCGTATTCAAATTCCTTTCTATATTAACTATTACTGTACTGGTCGTTGGAATTTCGTCCAGTCCAATCAAAGCCAATGTACTGTTACGCTCAAATCCTTTCAAAGTGTCCACAAGCCGCACAGCTTTGTCCGTAGGTCTACTTCTGTAACCTTGTGCACCCCGTTCAAGTGTGATGTGCTGAGTCTGGAAACGAAAGCCGAGTCAGAGTCAATGACAGAAGATATTGGTCTATGGTCTTGTTAGGACCTTGTCTGTTTTTACGCGTACTAAAGCTCTGGACAATTTGGTGGGTTGGCTTTCTTTGGCACTATTTCGATGTTATTGTATGTTCACCATTTGAGGACACTTTGCTGTATAATAATAAATAAATTGCAGGAATCTTTTCTGGATGTGCATTCAGAAAATATTTCTGCCATTTATTTGAAAATACAGAATTTCTACTATATTTTGGCCTGATACATAAATTTCACCATAAATAGTGCCAGTTGCCACGTAACTCTTCTTAGCCCACAAGTGCAAATCGCTTGCCACACGAGAAACTTCTTGGGGAACTTTGACTTTTGTTTTGTGCTAAATTGTTTCTCGACTTTTCCTCGTTCTTTTGCGGTATAATACTCCTGACCTGGCAATTGGGAGAATCTTGACAAAACATAAGATTCATCGTCCATAACACAGCAATCGAATTTTGATAAAAAAATGACATCAACTTTTTAACTCGGCTCTTTGTGGAATTTCTGTACCTGACTGTACTTTATAAGTCTTAAGTCCTGCAGCTTCTTTGACTTTGAGAACTAAATAGTCGCTGCAGCTTGCTTTTGCCGTCAATTTCCGATTCGACAGCCTTGGATTCTTCTCTAACAAAGCAACTATTTTCTTTGACTTCTGTGGGCATACGAAACCTTTTTTTCATTCAGAACCGATTTTCCTTGCAACGTTCAAGTCTCTTTAAAATTCTTTTAGAACAGTTGATACCGTTTTTTTTTTGTGAAACTTTTGCCTTGTTGGTAATGGTTTTCTGACTTCATCGCGGATTTTCTTTTGAAAATCGAACAGTTAATTAGCGTCTTTTCACTTCCGATGTCATAACTTAAACTAAAGTTTACAAAGCCGAAAAATTCTAACAACAATTTATCAGAAATTCTTTAACGCAAAGCCTTGTATGATTTTTGTTTGTCTGTTTGGGAATTTTGTGTTTATAACATTTCAAAGTTAGATTATTATTATCGATATTTATCGATCTCAGTCCTTATTACCTTTAGATTTATTTTTTATAGTTAGCGATCTACTGAAACGACTGTCTTCTGATTTCGTTGAAGTAGTGGCAACCACTTTTTAGATTACTAACAACATTTTGCCTGTTGTCATCTATCTTCGCTTGCTTCTTGGTCTGGCTTCTCTAATTCCTCCCTAGCCATCTGAAAATGCTCGCCTTTTCTGACTACTACTCTAACCTGTTTGTGCTCCGTCTCCAATTCGTTAGGAACAACTGTCTCTTGCGAAAGGCCCAGTAGCGTATCATATTCGCTGAACCAAAATATTCGCTTCTGGGGGGGGTAAGGTTTTACAGGCGAATAAAAGGCTTTTTTTCTTTATATATGAATAATGTTCTGCTATTTACGTATATATTGCACGTTAAAACAAATGAAATTAAAACATAAATTAAATTATCTTTTATCCTATGTTTTTGTACATAAATCTCGATTTTCCTTTGAAACCATTTGTTGCCTGGTTTTATACTGTTGTTTATACAGTTGAATATTAAATGACACCAAACACCATATAATCCATTCTTGAGCTCTAAACCAATACATAAATTACAGTGAATCGATGTCAACACATCTATAGCTACTGCTGCTGAGATACCGCGATACGGAACTTCTTTAAACAACCCCCCTCGAAACTACTACGCCCACACGCGCATAGTGTGCATACCGTCCACCAAAGAACTTTATGATACAACAATATAGCTACGAGATAGAATTGCACATTGTCACGTTCTATATTCAAACAATGTATAAACTATAAAGTAAATGCAAAACATTGAATAAAAAACTTTAGTTTATTTCAATACTGGGTAATATATGTATAAATATAGTGTCTATATAGATTTTGTTCGGGAAAATTTCCTGAAAATGTCGATTTCACTGTACTTATACTATATATGGTATCTAATATATATATATATATATATACGAAACATGCTTAGTTCAAGCATACTTTTGACTCGTATGTGTGTTTCTGAGTATATATGTGTGATGCGACTTTGTCGATATATTTTAAATATGTATATTAGTGGAGTTTTGTCACTCTTTTCCACTTTGTATAGATGTGTTTGTGTATGTGTGTGTTGGTGTGTATTATCATCTGTGAACCTCTCCACAGCAAAAGCTTCCGTACATATATTACATATAAATCAATAAAATTGTCTCAGCGCTATTTCCAGCGAACACGCGAAAATTGCTATACCAACTTGTTGTGAGCTTAGCTCCTCCAAAATTGAATTATGCCAATGCCAGTTATGGATTTTATCCATTTTTCCGTGCTCCTAGAGTGAACGTAATAATTTTTCACTTTGTGCACACAGCACTCAGATATATATATATATAATAAACAGGCGTGCACAACCACATATAAACAGGGAAAATATGGAAAATTATTATTTGTTGAAATAAAAAAAAAGTTAGCTGTCAAAATAGGATTTATGAATGTATATGTGCGAATGGAGAAATTGTTTACGTTGCCATTTATATTGAGTTTATGCGAATGTGCCGGTGTCGATGTGGTTTTCCTAGCACCTCGTCAGAGAGCAGCTTTTAGTTTTATTGGCCGTGTGTGTGTGAATTGATGACATATATACACTGTATATATGTATAAAATGAAGAAACAAGTATAATGCACTTAAATTAACACCAATTAAGAATTAAATTTAATTATTGCGCTTGGTAATTGAAATACGGGTTCTCACTGTATCTTCACAATTGCGCCGTGAATTATTTTGCGTACACAGGCACTTCATACAGTATTATAATTATATATACATAAAATTATAGTATATAGCTTATATTATGTATATGTATGTACGTTTACGAGTATATAATAACAAGCGGCCAGCGCCAGACCAGGAAATGAATAATTCCTGTCGGCCGAATGAAACACGATAGATAATTAGTTTTATTTATCTTTGCTGTGTTATTCTTGCTTGCGGTGATCAAATAGAGAAGTCGCTGCGTCTGCGAAAATGAATAACGCACACACACACACTGACACACAGACATATACAAAACAACCATCTGATCCAAGTTAATTCAGCGTAAAATAAATTGATACGAATTTATGCGATGAGAAAAAGGCGACAAGGAACTTCCATGAAAACATACACACATACACACACACGGTCGACAACACAAACACACTCTGACAAAACCAACCCCGTCGAGAAATCAGAAAAAGGGTAATTGCTTGTTTGACTAATGTTTGGCTGTATCGAGTTTTAGTACAAGCTCTTATTTATTCGCTCGTGCTCGCACATTTTCTTCCCCGCCTACAAAAACTGACGCTATGCGCTGTGGAAAAAAAAACCAACATGTTTAGTCGTGCGGGGGAGTAAACTGCGCTCTAGCGCATTTGCCGAGGGTGGGCAATAACGAGATGTAGGCATATTTCAGCGTGCGTATTTGCTGGGCCACTAAACGGCGATAAAATGTGATTGCATGCGCCGCGGTTGTGGAGTCATTACTGCGGGCCAATATGTTTGTTTTAGTTGCTATATATTTCAAGTATTGTGTATTTTCCGGGAAATGCAAACGACCGCAAAATGGTAAATTCTCTTTTTTTATGGAAATACAAAAAAACAACAAAAAAGCCCGTAATGATTTGTGTACTTTAGATGAATTGTGCTTTAGAGCTGTTCGATTTTCTTGGTTTGGGTTTATTTTTATGACAACATCTAAGTAAAAAAGTTTAAAAAAAGTTAAAGACTAGTGCCCTTATAAAGTTGTGAATTGAAGTTTGTATAAACATTTTTATATTTAAACGAATTATATTTAATTTAATATTTAGATTTGTTGTTAATATCATCATTTTCTAATAACGAAATTCCAAACGAATATTTGTGAAATTCTTCACACTGTGTAATATAAGGGTGTCAAAAATGTCCTGCGGTATTTCTATTCAATTTTCAATTATTCATAAAATTGGTTACAATCATCCGATTTAAGTCAAATATGTGCCGTTTTGTTCGATGACTAGTTCCCAACGAGATGCC
Organism: Bolitophila hybrida; assembly: GCA_027564075.1. Taxonomy (NCBI): domain Eukaryota; kingdom Metazoa; phylum Arthropoda; class Insecta; order Diptera; family Mycetophilidae; genus Bolitophila; species Bolitophila hybrida. Next base: position 10,131 of record JANSTU010007788.1, read on the forward strand.
AACTTCATAATGCTCCTCTTATAGAAGCTCGCTTCTCTATTGGCAAAACTTCCGACTACCAAACTCATTCGTTATGGACAGAAACAGGTTGTAATCACTTGGTGCGAGGTCCGGACTATACGGTGGATGTAAAAGAACCTCCCCGGAGCTTCTGGCGCGTCACCAACGATGTGTGTGGCCTGGCGTTATCCAGATGAAAGACAATTCGGCCTCTGTTGATCAAAGATGGCCTCTTCTGCATGAGTGCTGCCTTCAAGCGGTCCAGTTATTGGCCGTACAGGTCCGAATTGAGCGTTTGGCGATAGGGGAGAAGCTCATAGTGGATGATTCCCTGCCAATCCCACCAAACTCACAGCAGAACCTTCCTGGCCGTCAATCCGGGCTTGTCCACCGTCTGGGCCGCTTCACCGCGCTTCGACCACGACCGTTTGCGCTTCACGTTGTCGTAAGTGACCGCACTTTCATCGCCAGTCACCGTTTCAGTAATGGGTCGATTTTGTTGCGATTCGAAGACTGCAAATTCAACATCAAATTTGGGAATTGGCGGAATAAGCCAACATCGACCAGCGGTTTTATCAGCAGTGGCTACGTCATCATCACTAAATGACCGAAACCGAATCAGCTCTTAAACAACCCATTTATCGAGAGTTCGATGAAACGCAGGATCAACGATACGAGAAGATTCTTCATTCGCTTTATCTCGGTGACAACAAGCCGACTCAGTTGTTCGACGAAATTGGAAAAATGGCACCGAACATTGCAATCGATCTGAGATGAAAACTCTGGCAAGACCGACTGCAAAACTACATCCAGAAATCGCTGCTCATCCACGGCATCGTAGACATCAAAAAAGCAGTCACCGTAGCGGATAGATTGATGGCTTCTCATGCGGAATCGTTTAGAATCGAAGAACGGAAATTTCGACCACGATCGAGGACTTCGGGCAGAAGTCAATCGAACTCACGCACATCTCATAAGGAAGCAACACAAGTGACAAGTTCGATGAACTCATCAAGGTTGTACGAGAGCTTTGCAAATTCGCTTAAGGACGAACCATCACACAAGCGTTCCCGTTCAAAATCATTCCGACGACGACCATCACCGCGCCCATCGCAAGGTGCATCCTCGAAGCAATGGGATTGAAATAGCAGTGAAAATGCATTTTCATTATCGATTCCGTGACGCATAAAAGAAGAAGTCAAAGCGAATTTTCATCACAGATCATCCGACAGGACTCACATTCCTGGTGGATTCTGGAGCTGAGGTATCTGTCTTACCACCATCCAAAGACAGACTGATACGAAAATGCGACAATCGATTGCTGTACGAATCTATAGTCCGGACGTACGGGGCCGAAAATTCACCTGGAAATTCATCGTTGCCGAAGTGAAAAGGTGTTGTTCTAGGTGTTGTTGGACCTCGAGTGAGCCTACAATCAAATCAGTAACGAGCCACGCGACGTCGAAAAAACAGCGATCACAACGCCATTTCGTCTATTCGAGGTTCTATAAATGATTTTCGGCCTCAAGAATGCGTCAATTTCGATTTCGTTTACACCGACTCACTCGAACAACATTCAAAGCTCGTACGAATTTTGCTTGGACAACTTCAAAATGCGAGTTTCACAATTAACCTAGCCAAATGCGTTTTTGGGCAAACGTCCGTGAAATTCCTCGAGTTCATCGGTAAACATGGACGAAATTATGACACTACCTGAGAATGTGGAGGCCATCAGAAACATGGTAATGCCCAGGGCAATAAAGGACCTGCGAAATTTTCTTGGAATGATCAATTTTTAGCGTAGATTTGTGCACGATTCACACAACTGAAATCACCGCTGAAACATCTAAAAAACACTAACAATTACGTACTTGTTTAATATTGTATTTAATCAATTGTTTTCTCCTGTTATTATTGTAACAAAAATACCAATAAAACAATTAATTAAAGACAATAAAAACACCGGCACTCACTTAAAACAAAACTTTTATGTAAATATATATATATATCACATTTCAACTTAACGCACAAAATCACATGATGTGGTGCGTTAAATAGCATTTATCGCGCGTTGTTCCTTCAACGCATTGAAAACTGCACGACGCAAGTGACACATGACACAATGCCTTTTGAGCGTTGTCCACATCGTAGTAGCAGTTTGACAATTTCTGGGCACATATTCTATTGAGATTATTCCATCAATCAATATTAAAGATACTAAAATATGAAATTTTATAATATGTTTTTAAAGTTGTTGATAATTCTAGATAAAAGTGAAATTCCGGCCACAATCACTTTCAGGTATTTAATGCCAAAATACAAATACAAGGTTTTGAAGCAGAGCTTTTCCCTGTAACATAAAATAAGTTTTATTGAGGTTATGTTGGTAAAACGGTTGATTATTGTTTTTTTTTTATCGATTGATATTCTTATATATTTAATATTCCCATCATATCGAATTAATTATAACCATAAATAATAATATAGCTACGAATCCCTTCCCCATTGCGTGCCTGTGTACATTACAATTATACCAATTATACGTAACCCTTTTTTGATCCCTATCGATTACGTAAGCACCATTTACATTATGAATCAATGCCATTCCGTGAACGCCCTCAAATCTATGTCAATTTCTAAAATTCAAAATATAAACAAACACTTAACAGTTTATACAATTTTAATAAGACCAACATAATAATAAATATATGTATATGCTCAACCGAGACAGTGTTAGCCCTCTGAATTTACGAAAGGTTAACGAAGCGACCAAGCGCGCGATTCCTCCCCAGTGACTAAGAAGAGCTTGCGAGCTGGTAACAAAAAAAAAAAAACGCTCCCACCGCTTGTTTGCTTTCGCGACCCACCATCGCCCCACCCTGTCACATGAACAATGAACATTTATATACACATACACACAGCCATATAATCATAAAATATTAATCAGTCCTCGTGGGGCTTTTGTTGTTGTGCGTGCGCGGCGTTGGTGCGGCTGGGCTAGCGCGGTGTGGCAATTGTTGTTGTTGGTGTTCACGCGCGCCGCGCCGCTCAGTCTTCCATTTGACGTATTGATTTATGTACTCCCTTACGACCAACATAACGGTGTTTGTGTGTGTGCCAGCATATATATATATATATATTCAACGACTGGGGCATATGTCCTCCAATATGGAATGTATTGTGACTGTGCTATATATTTGTATGTATATATATATATATATATTTATATAAGCTTATATGTTTCTGTGTGTGTGTGTGTGTAATGTGTATATTGCGTCCACTGTTATGTTTATGGGTTTAATGACTTTCGGCTTTTGTGAGGAAAATAAACGAGAAACGGTCACTACACTGCTGTGTGGTGCGCTGAGTGAAAGTGGAAAAATATAATTTCGATAAACGTGTAGTAAACACAAGCATTTTGAAAACAAAGCAATTTTGAAATACACAAACACACACACACATGTACACAAAAGCAATTAAGCCCTTAACCCCTAATATATGTTATGGTTGCAGTTATTGTTTATGAACAATTAGGCGCACCTAACCTTATCCACTGTATTTTATTGTTCACGTTATGGATTATGGATTATCGGTTACACGTCATCTGTGATTATGTTCTAGTATTTAATGCGTTAATCAGGCACACATGTAAATGTTTTTTTTTAATAGAAATATCCTGTCCCTCTTACGCAAACTGGTTTATCATGTATTATACATGAATGTGGTTTAATAATGGATAAACCGCTTGGTATTCTTTTAAATTATGTATAAATATTGGAAAAGTGAACATTTTAATTTGCTGATTTATTGTAGTGACGACGTGCAACTCTGGCTCCGCACAATGTGAAGTTACCAACGCTACAACGTAAACCCTATGCTTAGTTGCTAGATATGTCCATATTACCAATAGCGTTGTACGTATTTGTTTTTTTTTAATTATGTACAATATAATGCAGTAATTTATTGGTTCGAAGTCATTTAGAAGTAATTTGAAGTCCCCACACCAAAAGTCTAGTTGAAATCTATTGAAATTATAAAAGTGAAGTCATCTTATTGTTGCATTGTAGCTTTTTACCGCGTGAAGTTGTCAACGCTAAATCTGGGTAGCGATTCTGTGCACAACAATTCTAGAACGCAAACCTAAATGTACGTGCGTTGCGCAGCGTTTAAAAGCGTTATTGCGTTATTTTCTGTCAAAACATCAGGAGGTACTGCTTGCACAAGAATAGCGGTATTATTACTTATTATTGTTCAGTCGTATTTATATTTGTCTTAAATAGGAATAAATAATAAAAATAACATGAATGTGAGTATAATAATAAACAAATTTTTAACCCATTCGACAAAAAAAAACTGGACGTGTCGATCTGCAATTTTAGGCGAACGATATACACGCTTGCTTTGACTTGTTCCATACACTGAATCGCCACCCTGTACCTATCTTCAAATCCAGTTATTTCAAATGAACAAACATAACAACCTCACACACACACACACACACACAGACACACGCACACTACACCATAAAATATAATTATGCTTAGTATTTATGTATATAGAAATATATATAATAAAAATTGTAAAATAAAATGTACTAAAATAATATTGGCCTTAGATGTGTACTAAAAACATTTAGAATATAGTATAGCACAGCGAATTGACCTAAAAATATATATAATAATATGAAATATACTTAAAAAACATTATTAAAACGCAATGCAAACCTTTGAAATAATATTAAATAATATGAAGCGTTACAACTTTGTCTTGTATAAGTGTACTATATATAAATAGGTGTTATTATAATTATAGAGTTGTTGTTGCATTCATGTGTTCTATGAATAACGTTTCCTAACCTAACTAAAATATATATTAAGTGTAATATTTGTATTTTCTACAGATTTTTTTTCTATACTATATACCAGCACAAACTAACACCCACACACACACACTAATATCCGAAAAAATCAATTAAACACACAAAATCTATCAGTACATAACCTCAAATCGGTCACACTTTTTTTTTAACTGTCGCACTTTCGGAATAGTATTTTTGGACAATATACATACAATTTTGCTAGACAACATTTCGAAGATATTCAAAATTTGTAAAATTGCACAATATTTATAAATAATCAAAATATTGATTATATGTAGGTGGCGCTGTCTAATTCACATATAGATTTATTGCAATTCCAAATTATGACACAAGAAAAAATATAAAAAAAGAGGCAAATATTGCATTAATCAAAACAACCGAATCTATATATTGTACTTATAGTGATAGCCCGAATGACAGCTGTCATTCATAACGGAACTGTGCACAATCCAGTTTGCATCGAGTTAATCATTTGCATACGCATTAAGGAAACTATATTGTTCACCGCATAAACAACAACAACAACAACAGCAGCCCCGATCATTATTCCACATAATAATGTGGAGAAACAATATTCCTACACGCTAAAAAAGAACATAACAAAACACAAAAGATATATAACTGTTATTTTTAAATGTATAGTCGTAAAACGTATAAATATATATATATATATATACCAAATAAAAGAACACACATATTAAATAATACTGCGAATATATTATATATAGAGAGAAAGAAACATATTATTATAAAAAAAGTATATTATTGTTAATATTTTGTTTGTTTTTTTTTGTAGTCATATAAAATAAATATAATGGTTTTTTTGTTATACATACACGCGCGCATTTAAAATGCGAAAAATTATGAAATTATTTATAAAAAAAAAAACAAAACAACAACAGATTATTGCATATTTATGAAAAAATATACCAATGAAATTTATTGAAACGCAAATTGATGTCTTTTTATTATTGCATTCGCTGTGTACTTCCTGCGTGCCGCGGGTTTATCCTTATTGCGCATCATCGTGTAAAATTACAAAAGTGAACGTGTGAACGCACTCTCTGCATATATTGCACCGGAGAAACCGGAAATCGAACAGCGAACGGTGTATTCGATTTATTTTGTATGTTTTTCTTCAAGTTTAGAGTTTACAGTTTAGTCAGGTTTTATTAGGTACATCTGATGAAATGGCGGATGTTACGCAGATTGATATGAAGTTGGTTTCGATTTTCATAATAAAAATAACGAGATGTGTGCTGTGATTGCGTTTGCCAGAAATTGAATTCAATGCGAGATTATGATGGGACGACACATTCGTAGAATACCATAATTTTGCAGTAAGTGAGTGAACGATGCTGTCAATAAGAGAAAAAAACTGATATATTCCAGCTTTTTTATATACACGGTAACGGTATTCATTAATATAAAGGGTTTTCCAATAGGGACGCTCGAACTTTGACATCTCATTGCGGCCATGTTGTTTGAGTGACAGATGTCAAATGCAGTGTGTTATATTCATTCCGTCCTCCCAAACCACCA
>JANSTU010007799.1:0-16549 GCA_027564075.1 Bolitophila hybrida
CCTTCCACTCCCCTCCCTATAAAAATAAATACAAAAATTGACCTTTTTAACCCTATCTCCCTTAAGGGTTAACCAATGTTATAATTATTTTTTTCAAATCATAGGTATTTTTAATACCTTTCATTTCAAACCTTACACCCCTTGGTAACTAGCACTCCAACCCCTAAAAACGACTTTTACTGTTTTTTTAAAAAACTTTGATGCCCTCTCACCCTTAAGGGTACCATTTCCCTCAAATATTTTTTTTTGTTTTGGATTCAGAAAAATAAGGGGCTGAAGAGCCAAACAATTTGCTGCTGGGTTGTAGGGAGAGGAACGAATTCTGGTGATGCCTAGAATTTTGTTGAGTTCCGAGAAAAGGGAAGACTCGAATCGACTACTTTGGTCTATAATAATTTCTTGTGGTACGCGTGAGCTATGGTTTCGGCGGTTATGTCAATTAAAGGAATGGCTTCTAGCGAACGAGTAAATCTTACGATACAAGTAAGGAAATATCCATCGGAAATCGGTAATGGACCGACGATATCGATATGTATTTTAGCGAATCGTTCTGTAGTGATCGGAAGTTTTTCCTAGAACTAGAAAAAATAGATTTGTTAATTTTACTCTTTTGGCAGTTTAGGCATGATTTGGTCCTTAAAAAGTAAAGTAAAGTAGCTTTTGGGTAGATTGTAAACCAAGAATTAAAAAACATCCGACAAATTTAAGCGGAATATATGGTCGAATTGTTCACATTGAAGTATCGCAATAGATTCTTCTGTTTGTCGTTGGTGTTTCAGGAGTTTGAGATTTAACGACGAGTTTTGCAGGAGAGTTATTAACTCATCGTCGTTGTTTGGTTCATCAGCAATTATATCGAAATCAATTGAACTTGAAGTTAATAGAATTTATGCGGAAAAGAGTATCCGCGACAACGTTGTGTTTGTCTGCTACGTGACGAATGTCCGTCGTAAACTGGCCATTAAAATCTAATTGAAGTAGTTGGCTAGGCGACGTCTTGTCTGATTTCTGCTTAAAAGCAATGAATAATGGTTTGTGATCTGTGAACAATCCTTCTAGACAATGTCTGAAATGTTTGATCGAGAGAGATAATTTTCTGTAGAAAAAGCGTAGTGGTTGCCAGCCAGTAGGTTGTAGTTTCTGTAAAACAGCTCATCAGCTTTGTCTGAAGCGTCTACCATAATTGAAAAATGGCATCTGCTCACAATTTCATACAATCTGAAAAAGCTTTATACGATTCTGTAATAACTGTTTTATCCCGTTTGGTGTTATTTTTTTGTTTAAGAGTTAAGTGGAGCTTGAATGTGAGCAGCATTGGGTAAGAATCTTCTACTATATATTAGTAATTTACAATGTTGGTTCTGGGTAATTAATGATGGTGGAGACTATGTCGTCTAATGATTTGATGCCATCAGCAGAATCTTCGTGTCCCAAAAATGTTATTGTTGCTTTGACAAAGTAGCATTTATCGACATTGCTTATTATGCCGAAGTTAGATAAGCGTTCGATTTTTTTTTTAAATATCCGTAGTGTTCTTCAATGCTCGAGGAAGCGATGAGAAGGCCATCGATGTACACGTAGCAGAAATCGAACTATTGTAAGACTGAGGGCATGAACGTCTTTAGGATCAATTGGTATCTGATGATACGCTTTAACTAAGTCCAAAGAAATAAAGACATTTTGCAGTTAATCATTCTTTGATTGGCATACAGCTTCCACCATCTGAAGATTTAAAAAATGTGCACGACAAAAATATAATTTATAATGCCCATTATCGGAACTTGATTGGGATTTTGCTTCTGATTTACAAGATTGTTGCATAATCTGGCCTGATAAGAACAGAACACACTTTAGTTTGTGTTTCAAGCTTCCGTTTTCGTTTCTGAACACTAAGCCATTCTGATAAATATATCGCCATCTCGAATCCCTACTTTATATGCTTTTTCCGCGAAAAAAAAATAAAAATATGGTATTTCCCAGCACATTGCAATAATTATCTACATTCGGCCCAACAATGGCTGCTTATGTGGCTTAATAAAACTTTTAAATAAAAATATACTTGAATATGACATAAATAAAAAATTCGAGAATATCGCATCATCAGCTAAAATCGACTTATATATCAAAGCAACATCAAAACGTTTTTTTTTTTTGTTTTGATGTAATTAAATAAAAACTCTAAATTACATAATATACAAATACATTCAATTTCAACGTTCATAACTTATGAAGTCTGCGTGCTTAATTGAATTCAACGAATACATATTTTTTATGACTGTCGCAATTAACATCAATTTTTACAATATTCTTTTTTAGCAAAATAAAATAAATCTATTATGGACAAATCGATATATCAAACGAGACATAAAAATGATATTAACACAACGAAAATTTAATGTTATTTTAATTAAAACGTTCTGCAACAGGGAGGAGGATTTGCAGTTCTGGTGATAATGTGCATTAATTAAATGCGCTCCGACATTTTCATGTTTATAATATATATTATATAATTATATATACCCGAAATAATTCCCACGTGGTAAAATAAATTTTCATTGGAAAGCTGTGCGCCACAGTGAAAATATAAACCATTGATTTGCACTGAAATTATGTTCGATTCGCGCTCGAATGCATTTGAGTGTTTTGTACAATTTCAAAGCGAATTTATGTTTATGGAAAAAGTTCTCGTGCACGAATATGCACTGCGCCAGCATAACGATCGGGTCGGTGATATTGCATATGCTCTATATCTATAACTGTATATATTATTTTGCATTGAAGCATTAACATAATATTTGTTATGCAGCATCAAATCCGGTGTGAATGTGCAGGCGGTTTTTGTTTGGCTCGTTTTCTGGTGTGCGCACGTAGAAATATAGTACGACTCTCGGGAAAGTGGTTGCGTGTATTGCGGTGCTTAATGAGCATGTTTATTTGATGAACCGTGGGAATAATGCTTTTCTTCGATGTGTACTTTTTAAAATACTGTTTTTCAAACATTATTAAATATGCAATATCTTAAAAGCTTTGAACTAGAAGTCTGTTTACACATAAATAAGCTTTACGTCGACCATTCCTCCTTGAGCAATTAACTAATGTTTTCTCACGACACAGACTTGCCGTCGATCGTGTTTTATATATACCTAAACATACAAATTCCAACATAAATCACTAGAAGTTTTTACTTCGGCTTTTCTTTACGTTTTCATTGCATTTATTATATTACATATACATACATCTACATGCAATATGTATGTAGTACAACATACGCTCTAAGGCCGTATAAACACAATATAAATAGGTCGATGCTAAGAAAGCACAATGCGGATGCGAGCAGAAAACCTGTGTAAACAAAACACTAAATTTCCACAACATACTAAGTGTTTACCCTGGTACATTGTAGACTGTAAAGTACAAGTCATTTCTGTCATGCATACATATACATTATACACCAGCCGTCTACAAACACGTACACAATACACACACACACACATATTATATATAGACTCGTCGTGAATAAATTATTTACTAAATCGATTTTGTGAGAGAGCCCAGGTAGATCGAGACTCGAGATCTGTGTGGCACATGAGGCTACGGTTTGCTATTCTACTGCAATATGAACAAATGAAACGTGTTATATTTAAGGGGTGGCTATCTTAGAAGTGCACACAAGCTGGCCGCTCCCTTATTCCTTTTATGCCATAGAGTTTATGCGGTACTGCATTTATTCTCGGTGTCCAAACCACTCGATGCTGGTTAGCTCACATTTATAGATATAAATATTGAATTGCATCATCTCGCAACGAATGCGTACACCTATATCTTATTACATATTCTATGCTCGAGGACACGAGTGGGTTTTGGATAAATTCCCAACGAGACATAATATTTTATATCAATATTGTGCCACGTTGCGGCCAGCCAGCATGGCGTCAGCTCGTCTAGTCTACTGCCCCGCGGCATCGGCACACTATAAAAATAAATGAGTACGTCATAAATTCGACTGGGTATAATATATATTATCGAAATAGGGGCAAGGGAAATGTTTGAAGAAAATGCAAGAGTATACACCGGTTGGTTTGTAATGCATTCGGTTTATTTGATCTTTATGACTTGCGAGTATAAATATTTTGAGCTTTTATCATGGCACCATACTGCGACATCTTAACTTTTTTACTGGCTATAACTTAAGTTATGGGGTTTATTCCGAATAGTCTGTTATTCAGTACGGTCATACTATGGGTTACTGATTGGTTTAATATTTTAGTATAATTGCCTTTTTCTATCCAGTGTCAATCTTCATGTATTTTTTATAAATATTTAATTATTAAGCTGGACAAGTTTGATCAAATTCTGATCAAGCCAAAGAGCAGTTGGTCAATTGATTGCACAAGTTTGCCAATCTATTTGGCCAGGAAATATGTAATGACTAATGAAAATGTATTGTTTGTCAGTGCTTTTCTGATATGAAGTGTCCGAATAAGATCGCCGGAAATTATGTTTTTGTTATTTTTTTGTGTAGTGGTAGCTTTGAAATTTGTCATCTGATTTATCGAAGTTATTTTGGTCTCAATTGCAAGAACTGGACGACAGATAGTTCCAAACGGATGGTTGGACCTGCCGAATATGAAACAATATATTTTTTTGAAGTAACGATTTCCGGACCGAATCATCATGTTAATCTGGCATCCGAGATATTGCGATTTAACGCCGAATAAATCACAAACCATTCCGGAGCTCAAGTCCGCAATCCATCGAGTCATTGCTGAGATAAAGTCACAACTTTTGATTGGATAATGAATCCAACTTTGAATGACAAACACTTAGTCAATGAATAGAAAGTCACACGACTGGTCAGGTCATGCTACTCATGTTTGAGCTACTTTTGCTCTAACACTATCAACACATCTCCGAGGGTTAGGAGTCTTAATTTGTCCTGACGCTTTAATATAACATTTTTATTTTTTTTTTGTATTGTAGTAAGAAAATTTACTAACGTTGAGTTTTCCTTTCGAGCCAAATATTTGCGCTTTCGATTACATACATATATATATATTTCCAAATAGTCTGATCAGACACTTTTGGTCCTTAATGCTAAATATTTTATTTACACCAATCTAATTTACTACTCAAAAGATTATTTATTTACGTAAAATAAATAATATATTTTCTCCAAAATGTTTTACCTCTGAGTGGGTGTATATATACGCATATACATATATATATATATATATATATATATTGCCTATATATTCACTGGTATCGCGCCACACACTCTAACCCCCACTCGATAGCTGACACTCAAGTCGATGGGCTTCTGGCTGATGTGCCAATGTGCTATTTTCGTAAAACTGAAGTGATATTATTTATCGGAAATCGCTTAGAATAATGTATTTCTTTTTCGAAAGTCTCAAAGACAGAAAGTGACATAAGCAAACGGAGCAAACATTGATATATATATATATATACAGGGTTCAACATCTTCTATGTCGGTATGTGAATATTGAATAACTTAAACAAAAAAAAAGATTTCCATATATGAGTTTTATTTTTAATTTGGTTCTTTACAATTTACTTTACTAAAAAAATCCCCACAAAAAGATGTCCGGTGGGGTCAATATCACCATTTTTGACTGAATTGTTTTATTCGCAGTGTGGCATGGCGGAACCAGCTATCGTCCAGACCATTTTCGCATTTTCGGACAGTCATAAGTGTTTTACGGGAGTTTTAAAAGATTGTAGTCTAAATTATAATGATTTATTTTAGAAGATCAGCAATAGCAACAGAGTGTCCGAAAAGTCAACGTCATCCAGTGGAAGTGTGGTCATAGCTGACCAGAATATCAAAATATGACCTTAGTAATAGTAGATAATGGCACTTTGAGGAATTTCGTTAAAATCGAAAAATTAAGTCAGTTCTTAGAGTGGCATATCTACAACCCTGAAAAGCATTAATTCATCCTATTTTTTTGTGTATTTTTAAGGGTACAACACTTCAGTTTTCTGACACTCATAAAAACTCAACAATACGGCTAAATAGTATTATTTGAATCTAATACATTTTTTAAATTAATATTTTAATAAAATATGAATTTAATTTTATATAAAATAATTAAACGCACATATCAAAGGATGCAGAAAAACTACAAAAAAAAAATGTTATATAAAAAAGCAATTTATGCCAGACACTGCGGATGTACACTGCGTTCAAATGCAATTAAATGTTTCCTGTTAATTGACTATGTATGTATACAGAAGAGCACATCCACCCCCATTCAGACACATACACACATGTATATAACATTTGGTATGTATACAAATTGTTTACGGGCACATATGTACAGTGTACATATATAAATTGTTGAGCATATAATAATTATATATGTATAATGGCATATTATATTATACAATACACATGCCAAGCGAGTTCATAGGTCAAACTTATCATATAAAAAGTAATATAAATTGGATATTGGTGTTTTTTTGTTGTTATTCAATAATTATTTTAGAGGAAAACATTAAATTGTACAATTATTATTTTCTGTTACAATAAATTATAAAGTTTCATGAGTCAGAACTACCGACCATAATATGCAATCGATACAAGAGATTGAGAATTTCATCAAAATCAATGAAAATATTCCACATGAATGAAAACTTAAATAAAAATATTTTCCTCCAAGATGCCGGAATAAAATTCGAGCAAAATCCAATTTCAACTAAGTGTAAAATGCTCGTGACCAAGGTTATGCACAAATTTATGGGAGAGCCGGACAACAACAGCTCAAGTTCGCACGTTCCGGGGAAATTCGCTTCCGCATTTGGACGTTTTTCTATTTAGCATATTTAGATATTTCCTCTTGCTGTGTATACCGCCAACAAATGGAATTTCTTCGCTTGTGTGTGTGTGAGTTTGCACTGTGATGAATGCATGCATGTATTTCATTTTGACATTTTCAATCTGATTTTCGGTGAAGAATATGTGTGAGTGTGTGTGTTTGTGTCATAGTCCTTATGTGTACTTTCCGGATTCGTGCATGAAATGCAATGCATATTATATTAAATAAATTGGTTTTAAATTGCATGACGATTTCTTTTATCGACATTGTACTTAAAAGTAGATCATCATTATTTCTATTCACGGAAGTTTTCCACGACGATTATTCTATATAGTGAGATAGAGTTTTCGTCGCGAAATGTCACCCATTTCATGAAATGCTATTCTGAATGACGCAAATTACAGGAATTCCTGTTTTTCAGACCAACATCAGGCAAACGGACAGTGTTCTACAAAAAAGCCTAATTACCCGGAAGCCATAAGCTCCGCTCACACATACACAAGCACAAACACACACACACATGTACAAAATACAGACACACGCAAACCTAATATATATACACACAACATTGCGCCGGCTGGTCAACACCGGCTAACTAGCACCGTATTGTTTCACTGCGCAGACAAAAGCACACAAAAGCTGCCCCCGCACAAAGCACGATTCTGTGCAAATAACACACACACCACTATACATTATACTACTATATATAAATACAATATAATACACTTTTATGTACATGATGTGAAGCAAATTAATTCCGGTAGAACGCGTTTCGCACATTATATTTTTAGACGTCGCATCATTAATTGAGCCAGTTTCTTTGATCGCACTCTGGGTGCGGAACTTCAGAAAAGGGCTTGGCTATGGCAAATATTTATGTAATCTTCTTTATATGTGTGTGGGTATACATAATAAGCCAAGCTGCTGCTACCAAGCTCAGCCAAAGCTTGTAATATAATAATTGTGAGCTTCATTATTTCTGTATACAATATATACATATATAATTCATGTTATTAAATTGCTGTTGCGCTAAACACAATTATGAGGATCTGTCGACCAGACCGAAAATACACAATAGCACTGGAATCATGGGAAATATTTCGGGTAACGATTCAGACTTACCCTTTTTATCAATTAGGCGGAATGTCTTTTGAATTGGGGTTTACTTTGATTAATAATGATAATATTTGAAATTGTTGTATAATTTAATTGATTATAATGAAAGAATTAAACGGGATAGGATTATAAAGTGCTTTATCAATTCTTACTAATAAATAAAAAACAAAAAACAAGCTCTAGCTTTTAATATTTGTATAACAAAAATATTGCGAATGTTCTCTGAATGTGAGTCAGCGGGGATGAAAGTCCTAAAAAAGAATGAAAGTCCGCCAAAAGGAAAAAAAATGCACGAATTTCCTCGGGATAAAAGTCCATTGTTGGAAATTTAACAAATAACATGTACAATTGCACAATTTAAAAACCATGAAAAAGAAGGCAACGTTGTTTATATTAATTTTATTTTGTATAAATCAAAAATGTTCTTGAAACACATTTCGCTCTCATTATCTAGAAGTGTAATGACTTATAATTATTACAGTGCAATTGTTGACTATATTATGAACAGTGATATTTTTATTACTATTTTTCTCTTAATAATAAATAAATGCATACAAATCTGTAAATAGTGGTGCGTATTGAAGGATCTCAACACTGCACTGTAAAGCTCAACCTTTTGAAGATATCTCTTATTCTTCATAAAAAATATAAATCAATCACACAGTGCGAGAAACTTAGAGTCACACTTACTGACCGCAAAGAAGCCAATCTAGTACCTAGCGATGTGGATGTAAAGGGATTTCGCGTATTTATACCAGCCCGAGATGTTGAAGATTATGGACTAATTCATTTACCAGATGAATCGGACTACAACGATATTATTACGTATGGCAGTGAAAAGTTATCTCAACCAGATATCGCAACTATTCCAATATTAGATGCGACACGAGTTACGAAATGTTCTAAGCCTTTGTAAAAACAGCATTTAATAAATTATGTTTCCCAGAAAAAGAATTAACAAAATCAGCGCTAATAGACAACCTTTTGATTCCAATCCGCCCAATGTTCTGTGTCAATTACCAGAAATTCAATCATACCAGTAAGTACTGTAATGTAAAACCACGGACACAAAATATCAGAATGTACACAATATGCTTTAGAAGAAGGTACATGTTCATATTGTTTACAAACCCATTCAGAAGGAGTCAAGGAATGCAGTTTTTTCCTACAGGATAAATGGGCAGATCGAATAAAACGACAGAAACGTACATCATACTCTACGTGTTCTAGCATCACTCCAGAACCCAGTTTGAAAAGCAAGAACTGCATTTTTACGCAAACCGAGACCTCACAGAAATCCAGGGATCCATCCTTTCACCCTTGTTATTTAACCTATTCACACACAAAATAGACTTCTATAAAAATGATTCCATACGGTGATTAAGTAGTCGTATACGCTAGTGGACTGCAAGCAAAGTATATTCAAGTAAGGTTACAAAATACATTTAAGAGGATAAGCAGATGGTTGGACTTCAAATATCGACACAAAAAGCAAATTTGTGGTATTTACAAAAAAATATAAAATATCTCAATATCTCTTGAAGTCATACAACGCTCACAAAATCAAATAGTTTCAAATATCTAGGAATTATATATGATTAAAAGTGTCTATGGACACAGCAATTAAACGAAACTGTTCGTAGATGCGACAAATGCATACACTTTCTGAGATCAGTCAGTGGTACCTGGTGGGGAGCTCACCCAAGCAGCATGCTTATTACCAAATACAAAGCCACAATACTACTAATAGACTATAGTGCGATCGTATGCTAAAACTGGATTGGATTCAATGGAAGGCCCTACGTATATGCCTTGGACCGGTGCAATCAACACACACCGGATCTGTGGATGTACTTTCAGGTTCTTTACCAGTAGACCTACGAACAGAACAGATAGTTACAAATATTAACTGAAATCAATATCAGGTTAGAAGAAAATTTGGAACAGTTAGGACATCATGACAACACAAATGGCCTTTTTAAAATATTGAAAACTATTGCAGACACGAATCAAAACATGGCAAAACACCAATATTTTGGCAAACACTCAATTAATAACCCTTATGTGTGCCTACAACACTATATACACTTAAAAAAAAATCAGGATCACAATAATGTGGGTGCCTGCACACTCAAATATTAAAGGCAATGAAACGGCAGATGACATGGCAAAACAAGCTACGAAATAAGCAGACATCCTACCATTTGAACCTGAGTGGCAAAATTACTCATAGGGCGTAAAACAAACGAGCAATAGCTAAATGGCTAATTCGATGGCAGAAAGGGGTCCTAGGGCGACACAGCTTTTCAATAGTTCATCAATTAAAAAAAAATCCATGGTATTTCAAAATAGATGTCGTATAATTGGGAACCATCATTCGCTCAGTGAACACCTCAATCAGATACATGTTCAAGACAGTCCCCTATGTCTTAATTGTGGTAAGTATGAAACCCCTGATCACATATTGTGGTCATGCCCTGCCTACAGACAACGAAATAAGATGATAGCAATACTACACACAAAAGGACACAGAGCGCCTTTCTACATTCCCGATATTTTGGCAATTTGCGAGGACGGGGACACATTGAGCGCAATCTACAATTTTATCAAAATTAATGAATTAAACATATAAACACTCACATAATATTACACAAAATATGAGTGTTCAAATGTATTTAATATTATGCCTTTAATACAGGTAATAAGATAAAACAAGTTTTTACTTACTTATTGTATTGTATATATCCATCGATTCCCATATATGTTCCAATGATGGCATCCACGATGCGGCTAAGTGACAATTTTGCAAACATATCCAAGTACCATTTGCTTGAGCAGTTTCAATTAACTTTTGTGCAATTAGACCTTGACCTTGTCCAAGAGAAATAGATTGAAAAGTATCCTCAAATCCATTTTTTTCAGCAAACAGCCGTAATGCTCCCATTGGATCTGCGCCTGGAGACAATATGAATATCAAAGGTGTCAAACAATTTGAATCTACAAATGATTTTGAAATGTCAAACTGGGGTGGTGTAACAAACTCTGCACCCATTTCTTCAATGACAAATTGACTTATTGCTGCTGCTATTTTGTCTGGACGTACGGCTTGTAATATGATTAACTTTTCAAATCCAACGCAATTCCAGGGGTACGTTATTTGGTGTGGTTCGGAATTATCATAGAATTTTCTCCATTCGGACAAATTGGTTTGGAAATGTTTCGAAAATGTTGAGAAATTTTTTAATTGTGATAGTTTATTCACGTCAGCCCACATTTTTTCTGTAATCCATGCAGGGTCTGGATTCATTTCACTCAAAATTACATTATTTCCACCAGTTAATAAAAACATAAATTCATTCATTTCCATACGATTGGCTGAAATCATAATTTTTGTTGTAAGTATAAAGGAAAAAAGTAATTTGTCCTTTTCAAATATTGATCGGCATACAACATTATATAAATTAAGTGTAACTGCATCTATTATAAATGTTTGTCTTTTTATAAAATCTTTTGATTTGTTTGCATGCTCGATTGAATATATATATAAATTGATATACCAATTAAGTGAAAACTGATACATTGGGTCTATATTTGACAAATCTGTCAAACAATAATATAGAACTGAAGAATGAGCAGCAAGCGGCTTATATGATTCTCGAAAACTATCAATTTTTATTTGGACCTTTTTCGAAGCGGCTTGTTTTTCATTAATTCCTGCTGAAAGAACTTTAGAATTATCTAATATAACAACTGCAGACTCATCTTCCAGAATATCATCTTTGCTTTCGGAAAGCGTTTTCAATATATTATTCTCCACTTCTTTTAACATAGCTTGATTATTTGAACTTTCAACAATAAGTTTTTCTCGAATTTCTTGCAAATCCGGCCTTTCTTTCGCTACTACTATACTTAGTAATTGATTTTCAAGTCCATGTTTAGTGAGTGCAAAGTTTATTACAGTAACTTTGTTATAGGTCTCAGGAAGATAATGGGGATTATTTAAATTAGATGTTAAATATAATTGAAACTTTGGCGAAAAGGGTATGAGATTATCTCCAAGGCTTATATAACTAATTCCACCTTGAATGAATACCATTTTCTGTAGAAGTGGATCTAACGATGCATCAATATACTCTGTACTGTTTTCAATAAGAACAGGATTTCCAAATTCCAAGCAAACTTCAATTATTTTCATGTAGCCAGGCTGTGACATTTTTATAACTTGCAAACGATTAGCCTTTTCCATAGACTTAATCCACTTCGAAGCTTGTTCTTGAGGATCTATGAAAAAGCTATATCTACTCGAATTGTCCATTATAAGAGCATTTTCAATTGAAAAATCATCTCTTGGTAAACCGGCTATGTTCCAATTTTGTACCTTTATTTCTGATCCGAGTACTTTTATTAGGCTGAAATTTTCGGAACAAGGAATCTGAAGTTTGTGACATAGGTCATTCCAATGTTGAATACAATTAGCTCTATATGGCTTGGTAAACGGTGCTAAATATGCTATAACTCCACAAGAAATGAGTATGTCTCCAGGTAGACGATCGTAAATTATTTGTAAATTAGCTGCGGAATTGGTCCATCTAGTTCGTTCTCCACCTAAACCATTTATCAAAGCCTCGGCTCTTGTAAGTTTATTTTTACAATGTTCGACTTCATCTTCCGTTCTTTTTTTTTCCTCATTGGCATTTGCTAACTCTTCATTAAGTTTAGCTACCTTAGCATCAAGTTCAGCAGCTAAAGCTCTTTTTTCAGCCAAAAATCGTTTAGTTTCCTTTAGCATTTCCTTGGCAGCATAAAGTCTCGCTTGTTTTGGAGCAACTACTTTTGCAACAGCATCATACATATCAATAGCAATAATCCATTTACATAAACCTTCTGCAGCACTTGATGCTTTTGCTACAATATGAGGTTGGAAATCTTTATTTGGTATAAAATCTTTTCTTATCTTTTTCATTATGTCAGGACTAATATTATCTTTATCATAGTCTTTAAGAGATTGCAGAAATCCCATATCACCCAGAAGCCTTTTGCTTGGTGCCCAGTAGTCCATGACTTTTTTTCCTGTAGATGCGTCATTTATTCTATCCGGAGCAGAGCCTTTCATCACACAAACGGCTGCCATGACTAACTTAACGACACTAGGTGGATTTTTCATTGATTTTACAAGTGTAATATCGGTTGGTTTTAAAGTGTTTAAAGCTTGTAAAGCATCTTCTAGAACAGGTACAGCCTGCGCCAAATCTTTGGAACATTCATCTTCCATTGCTTCTGCTTGTGCAGCCTGAGAGTTTGCAATGACCTCGTCGCGTTTAACTTGTTCTGTGGCAATACTAGCTTCAATTGTATTTGCTTCAATTTCTGCAGTCATTTTTTTAGAGTTCTCAGCCATTGATAAAAGCTTTGGTTGTAATTCATTCAAATCTTTCTGCATAAGTCCTACAGCTGCTGTGGCACGAAGCAAAGTATCTAAGCCACCAACATAGCGAAGTTTGGCACTTAAAACCTCTTTTTGCTTTGAATCGATTATTTTTGAAAATGATCTTATCAATTCTAAGTAAGATGCAGAAGTAATGTATGTCATTCTACCAGTTTCATTAAAGAATAAGGCTGACATATCTGAAGCTGTAACATGAAACTGCTGGCATGCCTCAATGGCAGAGTTTTTTACATTATCGTCTACATTTATTTCGGCCATGTGCTTATGAGCTACCATTATAAGGGCTTCATTAGGCCACAACTCATACCAATCAATGGAGCAACAGTTTACTAATGATGGATAAAGACGTATTTTCGTCCTAAAAGCAGATCCAATTGGACTAAAACATAATATAATATGTAGCTTTTCCTTGCATCTATTCACAAAATATGAAAACACTTGCAAAGCACTCACATCTAAATTTCGATTTCCACCCTGTGCCGCTAAACGGACCATTTCTAGAATTTCTTGTTTTTCATCAATCGGCCATATGTTAGGCACTTCTCCTAAATTGAGCATACAATCAATATCTGTTAGGAACTCCTCCATTTTAATTTCATTTTCGGTTAACAAAAAAATTGTATCTTTTCCAAGGCCACCAGATTCTTTTAACACTTTTTTCAAATCATCGCGCCAGTCTGTAAGTCCGTAGTTTGCTGTAATTTCTGGTTGAAATAGATTTTGTTGGCATATGCATGATGCAAGTTTTGTTAATGATTGTCTTCCAGAGCCACTTACGCCTACTAGCATTGCACTTCCAGCCGGCATTGACATTGTTCGACATATTTTATTTAGATGTTGCAATGCATATGCAAATAAAACAATATCTAATTTATTTTTATGAGTTGAATTGTATTCCATCATATTTGTTAACGCAATATTTCTAAATATCTCCATACTAGGAATTTCTTCATATTTGCGATCACATGCTTCAGAATCCATATTAAGGTATACTCCGAAAAACAGTTTATTTATACCGTTTAAAGTAACTTTCTCGTCTTCTAAATAGTGTTCAAACATTTGTACCATTTTTTCGTGAAAAAATTCTTGAATACATTTGCATAGTAAATCGAAAAACCACATCCGGTCAACAGTGTTAACTAAACGGTCGTAAAAAACTCTCATTGTTTCATGAAACCAAAGTTTTCCAAACATGAGCTTATTATCGACGGATTCTTTTTTTAGTAAAGAACAGCCTAAACACACGCGAGAAATGTCTCTTAAATTGAATATGTAATGAGACTTAGATGGTGTTGGTCTTAAGTTCATACATGCTTCGTTATATATATGCAATGTAGCATTGACTATTTGATTAACGTTAAATATGACGTCCGATGAATGCCCTCCTTTTTTGAATCCATTTAACAATACATTATTAAATATTCGAAACATAGTCTCATCAGAGAAATTGTTAATAGATATACAGTTAAAATGACATAGAAAGCGAGCATAAATATTCTGTCGGCTACCGCCTGGAGGACCACAAGCGGCAATAATTAGTATACGTCTTAGATACAGTTTGCTTGTATCTTTTAGGTCATATAAATACTTGTAATCAAAATATTGTCTAAGTAACTCAATTGGTGGTTGAGCACCATATTGTTCTTTTGCCGGCATATTTAGGTCATCCACAAATATAACACACGTTTTTCCTTTAGGTGGACCATATAAACCACGTTTTAGCTTCATTACTTTAGATAATATTAATTCTTGTGTTTGATTAACAGACAACATAACTGTAAATGTTATAAATGCTGGCACCAAGTTATCACTTTTGATTTTGCTCATTAGCATATTTTGAGTATAGAAGCTTTTTCCAGTTCCTGTGGGTCCCACCAACAGCATTTTCTTTGAGTGCTATGATAATTTAATTTATTAAAATTTAAATATAACATTGTAATTTTATTACTTACTTTAATATGTAAATCGAGTAGATACATATATCTTCCAGTATCAATTGTGGGTACTTGAATGCCCAAAGCATTACAATCTGGTTCTTGTCTTCTCACTAAATCTGGCCAATACTTCCAAGCACCTTTTTGTTTGTAAATATAAACATATTCTGACAATAAACCTTCCAAAGGAATGGATACGTCCATCTTACCACATATACTTGTTGGTGGAGGATTTACAATAGGATCCGACCAAATCTAAAATTAGTTATATAGGGTATTGTTTGTAATTATTATTACTTATAAATGTTTATTTACATTTCGATAAAATACGTCAAATTTGTCTCTGGATGTGGTATCTAAAAGTCCTCCAATACCCCAAACTACACTATAAATCATAGTTGCCTGCAGCCATGTTGTCAAATATCTTGCATAATCATCGACGTTTTCTTCTACTGCATTTTCCATTATCATTTGAAATATACTAAAAGTTGTCATTAACAAGTTAACTTCGCCAGGATAAAGCAACTGAGAGCAATTCTTCCGAACAAATAATAGTGACTAAAATGAAAAAAGTAAGATATAATTAGTTTTAAAATTAAAATTACTTCTCATCTGAGATTATTTTAAAATTAAACCATTTTCGATGGTTTGTAGTCTTAATTTAATATTCTATATATGTGTATATGTTAATTGATGGCATTAACATTCAGTTATTCCAAAGCAATAACCTCTTTCAGAAATAGGCTATTAATAGCAAAAGGAACCTACTGATTTAAAATTCTATATTCGAAAAACACTGCACGCGGAATTTAAATCGCTTTTATATTTATTGAATCGAATTATAACTTTAATACACTTTACTTGAAAAAACAACTGGTATAGTTGGTTCTGAGTTTATTCAGTCACTTCTCACATGTTATCTCGACGAGCTTACGAAAAGTTTTGCATTAATTGACAAAAACGACGATCGATTAAACGAACTTTCATTATCAGAGAACATCGAATCACACGCATATTTTACTGAGCATGTCCTTTTTTTATATATATATATATAGTCAACGGGAAAACCCCTACTGACCGTTTATTTATCAATATTTTTTAAACATGCTCATCACTAAGTGAGGATGGAGTCGTTCAAACTATGTTGGACATCCACCTCTCAAATAGTGACTGCATACATCGTTTACATGTTTACAATATACTAGTTTACAAAA
>JANSTU010007810.1:0-10868 GCA_027564075.1 Bolitophila hybrida
AAAAAAAAAGAATAATAATTAAATAATATAAATACCAAGCAAAAGAGACAATATGACAAAAGTTTCATTTTTCCTACCTTGATTGAAAACGTATTTAATTATTATTTTATAGAAATCCGTACTTGGCTGTAAAATGATCCCTTTTTTATGAAGATTTTACTTCATTTTCCCAATTTGCGCAGGTTTTTTTAATAATATTTTTGCAAAAAAAATATATATGACATTTTCTATTTATTTAGGAAGCATTTTAGGTTTTAGCAATTAATTTAAATAATTAAATGGGTTATCCGCCATTGTTTGCAAAGGCGATCCGATCCGAATCATACAAAAAAGAATAAAACGACAAAACTATCGTTTTTCCTAACTCGATTGGAATCTAATGTAATTATTTACTTATGCAGATCCCCACTCGTCTGTAAATAATTTTATTTAAATAGGAAGAATTTTACTCCATTTTCCATTATTTTGTTTAACTCTGCGATGTTTTTGCCAGACGAAGACGATCCAAATCATACATAAAATTATAAATGACACAAGTTTCATTTTCCATACCTTGATTGAAAACGTATTTAATTATTATTTTATAGAAATCCGTACTTGGCTGTAAAATGATCCATTTTTTTAGGAATGTAAACTGTAGTAAAATCCTCCATTTCCCACTTTTTTATTTTTAGCAGGTTTTTTTTTTAATAATAGGGCAATCCTAATTATAAAAAAAAAGATTATATGACATTTTCTATTTATTTAGAAAGCGTTTTATGTTTTAACAATTAAATCTGGATTAATTTAAATAATTATGTCATTGATGCAAAGGCGAATCATACAAAAAATGAATAAAACGACAAAACTATCGTTTTTCCTACCTCGTTTGGAATCGAATGTAATTATTTGTTTATGCAGATCCTCACTCGTCTGTAAATAATTTTATTTAAATAGGAAGAATGTTACTCCATTTTCTATTATGTTTTTAAATCAGTGCTGTTTTTTAAATACCAAAACAATCCGAATCATACAAAAAGTAGTAAATGACAAAACTATCACTTTTCCTACCTTGATTGGAATCGAATGTAATTATTTTCTTATGCAGAATCCAACTCGTCTGTAAAAGAATTCATTTAAATAGAAAGAATTTTACTCCATTTTCAATGTTTTTCTTTTATAATCAACGAACGTTCCTTTAATTGAAATCCCTCGCGTGACTTTTTTTTCTCTACAAAATCCAATTTTTACCGCTCTTGTTCTTCTCTCATATTTTGTCGAAAACTTGCTCTTCGATTTCATAATGGCTTGTCCGGTCGTTTCATCCACACACCGTAACCGATGTACCGCATGTTTTTCGTCATCCCAACGTAAATACTCATATTAAATCATCATCGCAAATTGTAAATTTGTCAATTCCAAATACAAACATACGAGCACGCGCAGCGGCGGCAGCACACTTCATTACTGTAATTTACAATCAATTTCATGGTCGAGTGCGTGTTGACAGTGGTATATATATATATATATATATCTATATATAAAACATATATAATTATATATAGGGGTGTTCAAACTGGAGAGCAGCACGCTGTCTATTCGTATATACAGTCAAATACTCTCACTACTAGCTCTGGTGCGTAATTGATATTCTATACTAGAATTCAATTCAATAAATCGTTTTTGTTAAGCTGTATGCGGATTAACAAAAAAAAAAGCAAGCACGCGCAACTGCTGTTTTTTGTTCGAAAAGGGTAGATAGGAGCATGTGTGTCTTTATTTAACTATTGAAAAACCAAAAATTTCAAATGACGTATATCGTATATTTTTTTTAAAAAAGTGTTTTCGACTGCGGTGCAAGGTGTAACATATCTGTGCCTCGAAGTTTAACTAAGAAGGGGATTTGGGGTTTGATGTGTATATATATATTCACGAGTTCTCATGGTAAAAACGCATGATTAGATGAGAACAATGTTTTTTTGTGTTAGGTCAGTGGTGTGAATTAAATGTGCAGTATGCGATTATCTTGAGTTTTATTATAAATATACTAGTGTCTGCCCGCAATAAAAGATCCATAACGTTAGTTTAAATGTCAAAATCTAGACTAGGGTGGAGCAGTATAAGCGCAGCCGTACTCGGTTGTGAGTTACGTCACATGTGTGTATTTAAATAAAATATGGTGAAATACAGAAGATCTCATGCTAAAAAAGTTTATTTTGCATTATTAGGTGAGAGCCATGTGTTTGGTGTCTTTGCACCGTATCGCATTCCTTATATTGTGTTAGGTCAGTGGTGTGAATTCAGTGTGCAGTATTCGAGCCCCAGATACTAGTTTATTTTCTGTTGACGAGGTAGATCCAAGTCATAATCTAGATTAGGGTGGAGCAGTCGGGTAAACCACATTTCTGGATTCCACGTACAAACTGGACAATTATGCGGTTCTTTCTTTAAATGGATTATAGGAATTTATATATAGCCCTAATAACGAGTAAGTGCTGCTCTAGCGAATCCCAACGAACATATTTTATTTTACCAAGTGCTGCTTTAGATAAATACATTAAAATGCGATCGACAGCCCCCCCACCCCCAAATTAAACTTTCCACACAAATCAATTGTAAAATGTTTGTATTACGCTACTTTCCAAAAAAAAACTCCATCCATAATCAAATTGCTCGCCTTGGAATTTTGCCAACATCGCAGACGTATAATTAAATGCACATATTTTATGGAAAACGTTTTTCTTGCGTCCAATTGTTTTTTTTTCATTTCTTTATTATTTTTAAAGTCTTCGTGAGACTGAAGCGAATTATTGCACTCAATAGCTGCTGGCCGGAATGGCAAAGGGGGAGTACTGTGGTGGCCAGGGAAAATTGCGCACCCTCGCCTAGCACACGGCGTCGAGAGCCAATATTATTTTTGCAAAAATCTCCGAACCAAAATAAAAATATGCATACTTCACAAATATTATACGGACGAGCAGGGGCCGGAGGACGGGTGGATATGGGTGAATGGTTGCCCAAAAAAAAAGGCCGGATTTAAATAGCCCACGAATTCGAGATCAAACGAAAAAGCGTCTCCGCCGGAAAATGCGGAATGTAGAAATATAGTCGTTGTGTGTGTGTGTGTGTGTACGTTTCGCTGACGGCTTATTATTTTATAATAATGATGTTTTCGGTAGAGAGGGACAGTAGTAGTATATATGGAGAAAATGGCAAAAGTTTGTTGCGAAACGCACACAATGCGTTGCGGAAAAGCGCAAGGCTCGTCAAATGAATTCGAATATGATCAACGTGGAAATCCGCCGACGGTATTTTCAGGCACATTATTTCCGCACAAATAGGCTGCTCTTCCAGCAGCGAGGCATTTTGCAGTATGGCTCAGCGAGTGGTGGCGTTGGTGGCTTGGCGCCGCAGAATCGAAGTTATTGAACCGTATTTTATCGCATGGCTTGGTACACGTTCGTGTGTGTACATACCTTTGCTCTCTATACATGTATGTGTGTCTGTATACATATATAGGGAAGAGAAAATGGCTGAGACTATATATGTATATCCCATACCACAGCAGCCACCCTTTCACCATTGCACCCCAGTTCCAGTTCTCGTATCCCGCAAACGGATTCAGTACGTGCTTTAAAGCACAAAACCTTGTCGCTCGACTTCACAGTACATTTACCTGGTTTATATATTATATTTAGTTCACTTATTCCCGGTGTAATCACGAAATATATTGCACAAACATATATTATTCAGAAGAAGAAAAAACATATAGAAATATATCGAGTACGCGTGCGCGCACGTCTCTCAAGTAGGCTATCTCAAATAAATTATATAAAATAAAATACCGAATTCGAATACATACTCACACATACATATATATATATACGTTAAAGAAAAGAAACGCATATTTTATACGAGAGCACATCGTTAAGGTAAGTACACTGAAACGAGTGTATTTTTGTATGTTTGAGTGTGTGTGTGTGTGTGTGTTTGTGTCGAACAAGTCTAATCGACGTTTCTTATTTCTTATGGGCGTCTTTACTGCATTTTTATATTCCTTTTTGGTGATTCTCGAATATTTCGCGTTTTGTCAGTCGACGTTTGGCCACTTATACCCAGATAATTGGAGATGGCGCGGAGGGCGTTCACCGGGCATCGTCCCGCATTGATTATAATTTATAAGAAGTGCAATTTTCCACTTGTGTGTGTGTGTGTGTTGTGTCTGTATATATATATAGTATTTGTATTTTGGCATAAACTGTAATATTTTCCGCATCGATTAGAATATGTTTTTTTTTATTTGTGGTACCTTTTTTCGTATGTCTTCTTCGATTCTAGTGACTCGGTCTCAATTTTAACTAGATCATATACGAAAAGGGGATAGATATCGAGAATCCGATTAAAAACCTAGCATTTCTCGAGATAAATCAGAGAAATTATAAGCCCGTGAAATTTATCCCGTAAACTCATCTGAATAGGAGAATTTCACTATCGCGTAGATTCGATCATCATTCGATCGTACAGTCTTGATGCCGGAATATCGGACATTTTTCTAACTTTATTATTGTGTTTATAATTACAAAACAAACAATAATAAAACGTTACTTCCAAACTTTTTTTAAATTTTGTTTTTCTGTTCAAACCAACCATCAATTCACTATTTTATGTGTGTTTGGAAAATCACACTGAAATTATATCATTTATATGTGCTATGTGGATATAATAATATGGTCAAAAACGTCAAAAAAAACACTCACACCGCAAATCGCAGTAAAAGAAAAATTGGATAAGAGTTTTTTCTGGCTATGTGGATATAATAATTTTGTCTTTGTCAAAGAAAACAAAGACTATGTCAATTTCTAAACTAGGCTAAAAACGTCTCAGAAAACGAAACCCTTTCAAATTTTTCGTATTTCGTATGGAATAAGTGAGAAATACCATACAGCGTTGTTGTTGTTGTTTTTGTATAGCTCCAAATTAGTTTATTTGTCAAGCTCGACGATTATATCAGTTAAAACAATATTTTTTATCTTTGGTTGACGTTGACTTATTTTTTTCTGGCTATATGGATATAATATACTAGGCCAAAAACGTCGCAGAAAACAAAAATTCATCGAATTTCACATGGCAAAAAGTGTAAGCGATGGAAGGACCATAAATTAGCTTTTCTTTTTATTTGTAGCTCCACATCGGTTTATTTGAGCAGATCGACGCAAATGTCAGTTGAAGCAATAATTTGAATTCAGAAAACGAAACCCCTTCAAATTTATCGTATTTCGTATGAAATACGTAAGAAGTACCATACATACAAAATTGTTGGTGTTTTTTTTTATTTATTTGTCAAGATCGATGATTACATCAGTTAAAACAATAAAAAAAAATATCTTATGGTAAAAATTTTCGACTACATTTTTTTCTGGTTATATGGATATAATAAAGTAGGCCAAAAACGTCGAAGAAAACAAAAAATGATCGAATTTCGCATGAAAAAAGTGTTAGCGTATGGAAGGACCACAAATTAGCACTTCTTTTCATTTATAGCTCCAAAATGGTATATTTAAGCAGATCGACATGTATTGTAGTTAAATCAATCATATTGATTCGGAAAATTGTATTTCTTATGTGTGAAATACCATAAGTTGTGTGTTATTTTATTTATAGCTCCAAATCTCCGAATATTTCCGTATAAAACAATAATTTCGGAACTCATTTTACTAAAATACAACAAAATATATCTCGAACCGAATCGAAATAAAAAATATATTTACATATATTATTGCTAATAAATAAAGGCTAGTTTATCGTTGCCATGTGATTTGTATATGCTATATAGTTGTTTTCTGAATTGATGTTTATGAGCTGACAGGCGAGCGCGCGCGCACGCAGCGACGACGCGACGGACCGTATATATATACGTGTCTACGGTACATCTCGACGAACGGAATTACAACCCCTGTAGAGAGTGTAGTTGTTTCACACGACTCACGGACTCTATATGAAGTGTTTACGCGCGAAGTATCCCGTGCGCTTGTCTCTGCAACTATATATATATATATATATATAACTACACTCTGCGGTACATCATGCCCGCCCGAAAACTGGTTTACAAGTTCTTTATTTAAAGACAAACGGTCAGAGACTTGTGAATATTTGAAGGGTAATTATCAGTTTTTTTTTTGTTGTAGTTCTGCTTTGATCTGTTATGTAAAATTACTTATAGCAATTTGCCCCGATCGAAACTAACAACGTGTTTTTCTGGCTATATGGATATAAGAAACTAGGTCAAAAACATCGAAAAAAAGAATTATACAAAAAAGACTGTTATTTTATGAGGATTTTTAATCCTTTTTATATATGAACAATGATTTATAACAATTTGCCCCGATCGGAGCAAAAGCAGAACTGAAAACGTTTGTTTCTGGCTATATGGATATAGTAAACTAGGTCAAAAACGTAAAAAAAAACAATTTCGTTAAAAAAATGTATTTCAACCCGAAAAAATACCATACACTTGGAAATTCTGTCAATCTCCTCTCTATACCTCACTATAATCATCCCCTGTATACTTAAACTCTGTAATCTCGGGTACAAAAAGGCGATCACTAATGCGCCACTTGTAAACATAATCATGTGTAATAAAGCACCGAATAAAAATATGCACCACAAAGAGCCCATAAGTACATGCTATAGCACAACACATACGCACACAACTACCCTGCGGCACCCAAACTAATAATTTCTGTCTGTAGTCCCCACCCCCCACCGAAAATATAATATAATATAATACATATATGTACTTCATAGAATTTATGACAAAGCCATTTTTATTATATAAATATTTTTTTGCGCTCTTCTGCGTTATTAATTCTGAACGACCCGGTAAATATTGTTTTGTGTGTATATGTGTATGGATTTATATACGAATATGTATTTGTATTGTATATATTGTAATATAATAATGTACATTGTGCACCGGCAGATAATTCCATAAGTCAGCGTTCACAAATGCCCCGAAATGCACTCACACTCTGTGCGGACTCGATACGTAGAGAATAATAACAACAACAACAGCAGAAAAATGTGGTTGACTGATGAAATAAATATTATACAATACACAAAAGGGTTTATATGTACAGAGGGCTCATATTTTCTGGTGTATTGCATTTTGATTATGATATATATTTGCATCATCGCCAAGTTTTTTTTTTTTTTGATGATGCGATTTGCTTTTATCTTGTTTTATGGGGGGTGAACTTTTTAGGAGTTGGATGTTGCATTTGTTTGTTGACCATAGCACACAACATCCATTATGATTTTCAGTTTAGTTTTTTTTTAAATGCAGTGATTTGACAAATGCCTTATCCATTTCAATATAAGTTTATTTGTATATATCAATATTTTTATCCAGCATTCTTTTTATAATCGAAAAAGTGTTGTGTTTATTTGTTTATAACATCCATTTCACAAAAAGTTTACTTGTTTGTATTTGTACAAAAATATGCCTTACTCTTTCATATTTCGTAAAAGTCAGATTTAACTTATCGTTTGTCACGTCAGAATAAGTTCACAATAAGTTCATTTATGTATATCAATAATCGCGGTAGTATATGTCATGCTCTTTTATAATGGGAAAACGTTTTTATTAATAGCCAGATAAAATTAATCGTTTGTCATGACAAAAGCCTTATCCATTTCATATAAAGTTTATTTGTTTCTATCATACATTTCGATGCCAGTCTCTTTTTATATTCAAAACAAGTGCTTTGTAGTGGCCATGCTATTCTATACTACTATCACGATAAAAGCCTCATCCATTTCACAATTAGTTGGTTTGCATTTTAACAAAAGCCTCATCGATTTCACAATTAGTTTGTTTGTAACTCG
Organism: Bolitophila hybrida; assembly: GCA_027564075.1. Lineage (NCBI taxonomy): Eukaryota > Metazoa > Arthropoda > Insecta > Diptera > Mycetophilidae > Bolitophila > Bolitophila hybrida. Next base: position 7,864 of record JANSTU010007810.1, read on the forward strand.
AGAAAAGCCTCATCCATTCATTTAATCACCATGTTCTTATCGTTACAAATAAAAGTCTTCATCAAAATCCGTGTTCATGACAGAAACCCCATCCATATCACAATAATATCTATAACTCTCGATTCCGTGTTCAATTTTATGAGAAAAGTCTTATCCATGTCACAATTTTATTGATTCTCTATTTATCTCTAAGATTGATTCACAAAGAAAACGCATGATAACGGACTGAGCTTAGATTTTTTGTCTATCGCAATCTACTCGTGTCCCTTTCTATTTTTGAATGTTTTATGAAAATATTGGAATACATTCGATTTGTATTTGTACGGATTTCCGCATCGACTTCTGTCACATTTTTTTTTTTGCTATTTTCGAATAGTTGTGGAAAATATGGGTTTTGTAAGATAAGGCCCACTGACCTAACACAAACTCACTAATTCATACGTTTTTACGTTTTATTCGACTTCTATTCCATTTTCAAATGATTTTGGCAAAAATGGATATTGTAAGAATTTCCGAAAAAGGCCACTGACCTAACGCAAACTCACTTATTCATACGTTTTCAAGTTTTTCTCAAAGCGCAGTTCAGCTATTTTCATATAACACATAACTCTAAACGAAATATAAAATGCAAGTAAAATATTAAAAAAATACGGTTCAAAGTTCTGAAAAACCGCTTAGCTTGGGTGACTCTATTTAAGAGTACATAATTGTAATATATCAACATTTCCAATAATATACTTTAGTCTACCAATCATTAAAACTGACTGAATTTAAGGTTATGGTCTGACATAAATGCCGGCCATAAATTATAATTGCTCCTATGCTGCATGCCTTAAATGAGTATACATATATAATCATGAAACTCGACAACTCGTTGTATAGCGAACAAATAACAAAAAACACCATTAAACAAAAAACCGCGTATATAATTAATATCCCGGTGTCGTTGGTGAAGAACATTTTATGGCTGAACCTATGAATGGATTTGATGCGCCAACAAAAGTGTGAACTATAAAACCACCGATGCTTTTAAATACAGATAAAAAATACTAGTTTTTTTTTGGTTATTGGTTGAGCTTGCTTGATTTTCAATTAAGTTATGAATTTTGATGTTTTAAAAAATTTGAATTTCCGTATAGGTTTTCTCCATTTCATCGTAAAAGTAGACAACTTGCGGCATTGCGGTTCTCTTAACTCTCTTCAAGTATATTTCTTTAATGTCTGCGTGCTCGGTATACATATTCATATATAATAAGTTCATTCTCTTTTTATTTCTATAACGAACCGCTTTAAAATGCTATTACGTGTAATGAATACACGGTTTTCCCGTTCCTCCAAAATGCAATTTTCTGCTAACAGCAATCCCCGGTGCACTCAACATAAACGGAGCCCCATTCCATACACACATCGCACAACCCAACCTCTCGCCATAAAATTCAACTTAACTAGTTTTTTTTGCTGCTGCCTTCTATACTCAAACCCTTAAAGAGTTTCCCGCTGGCACCATGGATGCCATATTGTGCTCTGCAACACCACCCCCACCTCTCAGCATCACTTCACACATAATACCGTATATATACATATTTTTTAAATTTTAATTACCATTCGCGTACAATTCTTGACAGTGCGACAGTTCACCGTGAAATTGAAGTTGAACTTGTTTCCGCGAATGACTGCTTTATAAACTATATAAATGGAGAAACGTTTTTTTTTTGTTAGAGAGTGGGGAGTACAGTCGGAAGGTCAGTTTTGTTTTTTTGGGACAAAAACTCGACTTATCTATATCTTATGTCGTGCTATCCACTTGTAATACACCACGCATCGCATTTTCCATTGAAATACTTCTCTTTTTCTAATTAGTTCCATACGTAAAGTGGGTGGTGTGTGCACCCTTAGGATATTGCATCGACTGCATTTTGCGAGATCGTGGTGCACTATACTATATATGAAAACACATTGAGTGGGTAAATGCGTGTGTGTGTATGTGGGCGTACCGTTATGAATGTGGGCATTCATATAATATTGAAGTAAACACACTCATCATCGTTCATTCATTCACATCTCGGGTGTATTCATTCAATGCTCATATTTATATATTTATATGTGTAAAACGTGCTCAAGATTCTTTTGGTGCGTCATTCTAGTCTGTTTTGCCTGACGCTGGGATTTATCTAGTGAATAGACAAATGGTGACAGGCAGGGGCGGGTGGGTGTGCCACGTATATGCCTCATGCCCTAGATTGAATGTATACAATTATGCAATCATGTTATATGATGGATTAAAAAAAAATACATTTTTTTATCGCGATTAATTAAATCTGTATCATGTGCGCGTGGTTTCAGTCAATTCTGGACGGTGCTGATTAATTGGGTTACGAAAATCCGTGGTGTAAAATTTCACATTAGGAAGTGCATTTTTTTTTTCAAACCTCTAGTCCAATTTTAGGGTACATTTAAAATATATCGGCCCCATGACTTTATTAGCCCAAAATGATATATATATATATATACATAATTATAAAAACGGATTTAATGAGAATCGTGGGCGTGAGACGCTAGTCCCCGCTGGCGTTTTAATCATTATATATAAATAGTGCGAAGCATTTGTAGCCGGGTCGTCGCCTGGCATATTTGCGAAGAAAGACAAAAAAACCGTCACACGCATTCTCGCAATGTCTTTGTCTTATAATGTTCACCACCGACCGACTGAATATCAAGCACAAGAAACAACACCAGCGCCAACGAACCAAAAACCATTCAAACAAACAATCAGAACAATGCCTACATACAAGAAGCGTCGTTCACAGCGACGGCACAGCGTCTATTGTCGTATTATATACGTTACAATGGAACTCTGGGCGTCGCGTGCGATGAAGGGTTGTAAGTGTATATGAAAGGGGGGGGGGGGGGGGTCCGGGGGGAAATAAAAAAATGGGGGAATTTTAAAGGGGGCAAAAAATTTTGCAGGGCAGGATTTTCCAAAAATAGGGGTACGAGGGGTTTTG
>JANSTU010007821.1:0-16527 GCA_027564075.1 Bolitophila hybrida
GATTACCACCTGTTTCTGTCCATGACGAACGAGCTTGGTAGTCGGAAGTTGGCCACAAAAGAGGCCTGTGAAAATTGGCTCTCCGAGTCTTTTGCCAATAGGGAAGCGAGCTTCTATAAGAGGGGCATTTTGAAGTTGGAATTTCGTTGGGAACTAGTCATCGAACAAAACGGCGCATATTTGACTTAAATCGGATGAGTGTAACCAAATTTATGAATAATTGAAAATTGAATAAAAATACCGCAGGATTTTTTTGACACCCTATTAGTTTGAAGAAAAAACAGATACTTTTTATAAGAAGCAGAAATTTGAAAAAAGGAATAAAGTGGAATAGTTTGCAATTTAAGTTTTGTTTGCATTTTTTTAAACCTATAAAGCTTCAGTTTTTTACTTTAGCAATGTTATAATTATTAAAAAAATGTTTTCTAGAAAAAAACTGGTACAACTATGCAAGAAAACTCTCAAGTATATAATACAACAACAACAACACTTGTCTTTTTCTGTGTTTATCATACCCCTCTACCTTCATGAAAAGTTTTTATTTCATCCAAATATTATTATGGTTTTTATGGGTCCCAGGACCCAAAAGACTTCGGTTTTTCAAACTTTAAAAACTCTCCAACATTTTAAAAGCATTTGAAAAGAGTAAATAGAATTGTATGTATATTTTTTTAATAACTTCTTCAATTCATAAATACTGCCTCCCAAAGGCCAGTTGTGTTCAATCAAATTGTGTATGGAGATTTGGGATTAATAATTTAAGTAAAAGTGTGTATATTTTTATGACATTTCCATTTTATAGGATTCCTTAAAAATAATATTTTTTTTTAAATCATTTATTTTATTACTACAAATAAATGAATGTAATTAAACAAGGAAGTGCTCTTCTATAGTTTTAAAATCTCTCAACTCAAAGGCAGATAGGGCCAGGAACAATACAAATAACCGCCATAGATGCAGTAGTTTTGAAAAAAAAATTGTTTAAAGAATACACATTTTAAATGTGTCACCTACAAGTAATCTTTTAACATTTGGCTTCAAAAATAGGATGGATCGTACAGTGTTTTTTTTTTTTTTTAATTTAAAATATAATGTTTATACTAATATATAAAGAACTATAGATACATTTCGACAACTAGCTCTACATGTATTTAATAGTACATACAATAATTCACAGATCTATGTATACTGTTCCAATAAACTCAAGGTGTGTACAAAAAATGCAACATTCAAAAATACACAATAATATTGTTCTCAAGAGTTTCTGCAGTGGTGATAGTGTTAGGCAGTGTTTCTAATAAGTCAATAGGCGTGATTGTGATATAATGTTTATTTAACTTGAAGGTCCTAGCGTTTTCTTTCAGCCAATTTAAAGTTAAACCGAAATCAAATATAAGCATTTAAAAAATAAAGCGTTCACACTTGAAATTAAACTGAAGAAAAAAATAATATTAAAAATAAAAACTAAACGAAAAAGTATTTTTTTAGATTTCAAACTATTTATATAGGAAAAAGGGTGATAAATCGAAAAATAAATTGCATATTTATAATTAAAATGTAAAAAACCGTCTACTTTGTTCTTATTGGTTCAATAACTGCTCCAAAACGCTAGCCGTAGCCGCATCAATGTATTTGTATTCGAGAATGCCGCGCTTTATGACGTCCGAACACTTCCCCATCAGTCTTTCAAAGCATTGCGTATCCAAAACTTATTGGGCATAATTTATATCACAAACAGTATGAAACAAATGTTTTTTTTTAGTAAAGCATGCAACGGAAAACGAGAAACTTGTTAGTATATTTTGACGGAAGCGCAGTGTGTTGTAAAAGTGCAATGAGGTGGTCGGGCGGGTAGTACTTACAGGCTACTTTCAGGTTATCAATGGCGTATGCGGATGCTGCACGTGGTCGATGCGTTACAAGTGCCAGCTCACCGAAGTAGGCACCCTTACCAAGGGTGGAGATCTCGATTTCACCGTCATCCTGTTCGATGCGAATTGACAATGTGCCCTCTTCGATGAAATACATGCCGTCGGCGGCGTCACCTGCAAAGAAATATATAATCTCATGTTTATTATGTGTTATTTACGTTTTCTTCATAGGTATTATTATATTCAAGTAACCATATTTTACCTTGTTTAATAATTCGCTCTCCGCGTGCAAAAGTTTTCGGTTGAAGAGCATCGGCTAAGTTCATACGTTCGTAGTTCTGAAAAGAAATAATAATCAATTATTTTTGGGTTGAAATAAAATAAAAGTGTATATTTGAAAAATGTTTGAGTATATCATTATTTAAAGGTTACTAAAGCTTTTTTTATTGAAAGCTTTATGGGTTTGGATGACAATAAGAAGGTTAGAAGGTTTCATCTATTAGCAATAAAAATGATGCCCACGTAAGAATTTCATTTACGTTTTTTCCGGAACCGGACGGTACTTCTTCACAAAATAATTTGTTTGATTGTTTTTTTTTTACATTTTAAATAGAGTACAATACAAACAGTAAAGTCGCTTTATATGTTTTATCGACACATTTATTGATCGAATCCAGCTCAGATGCTTGAACGTTCAGGTGCGCGAACATTACAAATTAAGACTGGTGTAATAAACTATAAACAATAAACTCGGGATAGCTTTATAAAATACAATACAATTTACAATATAAAATGTTCGCCCGGCCAGTTAATAAATTATTAATGAGCTGTTCTTTTTATTTAATGACGAAAAATCATCCTAACCTGATAAAAGAAATTTCATTTAAAAGGATAGTGTCAAAAAACTGATTTATCTTCAATATCTCCTCCAATTCGACTGAAAAAAAGATATTTTTTTCAATAGAATATTCCAAAAAGCATGAAAGTATTATTAATGATGGTTATGTTAGCACCTCTTAAGAGGGTAATCAATAATCTACTATTACCATATTTTTTATTAAAATATATTTTTACCTTTATAACTTGGAACCAAAACCTCTCCTTTTTCATTTAATTGTAATTTCTCAAAAATTCTCTAAACATTAAAAGCTAATATTCTTTTTCTTTTTGGTTGGAAGACATTTTTAGATAACTGATTTAAACCATGTATACAAAAGGCATTTTTAGGAATTTAAAACATGTAACACTTTAGTTTCTACTTTTTATGAAATTTCAATGAGAAAATGATTCAAAGATAGCTAACATTTTTATATTTTTTGACTATAATACAGGACTTTAATAATTTTACCTAAAAAATGATATACTATATTTTGGGTCTTAAATTTCTCTAAAGCTATTACACATGTTTTTTTATTAAAACCGGAATAAGAATCGCCTTAAATTACAGATTATAAGAAAATAAAATTATATAGAACTATTAAAAAAACATAGTAAATAACCAACCTGAAGCGCTTTCAGCATCGGTACATTGTCCAGCAGCGTCTCGTACATTTTACGCTTTTTAAATGCCGATTTCAGCAGAATACGTCGGAACGTCTGTCGATCCATTGCCCACAGGTGTCCAACGGTTTCTGCTTTTATTGTGGCCGCTCTAAAAGTTCACCACGAAACCAACACAGACGCAGATAAACAACAAACAAGACGATCGATGGAGCAAAAGAAAAAAAGCAATATTAATAAAAAAAATCCCATACGTTCGCAATTTATATGGTTTCATGAGTTTTATGTTATGAGTATAAGATTATGCATTTATATGTGAATATATACGGTACCTTGGCATATTGTACAGTAGAGCCAGTTCTCCGAAACTTCCACTGTTATCGTATGTGTGGATGTGCTGGTCGCCCACGAATGCTTGGAATTTGCCGCTACGTACAAAAAGATATATTATATATTTTTTTACTTATATATATATGCTTATGCACTATGAACTTTTATTAAAGCTCGTCCAACAGATTTAAACATTTTTATGAATTTGATAAGTCTATCTTAATTTAGTAAATATTGAAAAAGATGCAAAGGATTTGTATAAATTCGAAAAAAAGTTACAAAATATCCACATAAAATTGAAAATTTTCTTAGAAATCATAATAATTTGAATTATACTTATATGTTATGTATATCATTTAAACAGGCCATAGAACTGCGGTCTGGTTTTTGTATTTTTTTAACCCTTAGATAAACACTCAGCGAATATGTATGTATACTAATAGGGTTGTTTTGTCTCATTCGGTAGAAAATTGAAACTCAAGTGCTGACGTGCCCCGTATGCAAATATCTACGACGTTTTGTGGCGTCATATAGCAATGCGGGACGAAGCATTTCGTATTCATACACCCGCGCGCAGCCATAAGCTATGAGCTGGTGGATGGGTGTATTTACATGTATATGTTGATTATACGAGTATTGTATATTGTATATTTATTTGTATTATATATAGACAATTTACTTCAACCGCATATGACACTTAAAGGAATTCACACAAGGCGTATAGAGTGAGGCTTAGGTATTCATACCTCGTATAATCGTTTAAACGGGATTACACTTTTCATATTTAATTAATCCGCACATAAAACCATATGTAGTTTTCAGGGCACCAAAGATCAAATGAATTTTGCAAAGAGAAAGAGAAGTGTTTATGTAAATCTTAGCAAAATAAGCCGCAATGTTAGTGTGTCTGAAAAAGTATATTACCTTCAGTTTTGTGATGATAAAGTTTTATGGTATAATATTATGTGTATGCCAAAAAAAAATATTTGGGTTCCAAAAAACATTTGAGTACCCAAAAAAAATAAAATGGGATGTGGGTAAAACATATTAATGAAATTTTATAAGATAAATCATTAAAATTGTACAGTAAAAAAATCGATAAAACTTTGAAATTCGGTAGAAAAAATAATTAAATTTAATGTAATCTAAAATTAGTTTAAAAAAACAAATCTCGTATTACAAAATTCAGAATTTCAAAATACCGCAGTACAAAATCCCGCAAGAAAAACTTTGTTTTTATCCTTTTCGTAGGCATTTTATTTTAACAAGGTTTTAGAAAAAAAGCATTATAAAGAATAATTTTTATAAAAAAAAACTATATATTTTTTTAATTTTAATTTATTTTTTATAATTTTTATTTAAATTCAAAAAATAAGTTGGTTTGGTTTAGTTGTTTTTTGGGTTGTAGTGGAGTAATGCATTAATGTTCTTAAGCGGTGTTGGAAATAGGGTACTATTAGTCAATCAATCAATCTCAAACATTCATTCGAATGAATGATGATCTGATGCCTGATTCGTTCTCAGAAGTTCATTTCCTTCATTATTGGTTACACATTTTTTAACGTCACCTGCCTTAAACTTTAGATTTGCCGACTTATATTAAATTTTGAAACGCGAAAGTTAGTTAGTTAGTTAAGTTAAGTTTGAAACCAAAGTTAGAAAAACAATATAAACAAATTGTAGGTTTTTATGTATTGTAATGCGGTCTTTTGTATTGTGGGATTTTTGCGAAATTTTGAATCTCGGGATATTGCCCAAAACCAAAAAAAACATCATCGAAATTTGATTGGTAAAAAATCGATGAAAATTAATAAAACTAGTGAAAATTGATAAAAACTTTACTATAAAAAAGTATAAAATATAATTATTAGAAAAATCTCAAAAAATTGAATTACTAGCAAAAATGAAAAAAACTTTATTAGTAAAAAATCAATTCTATTGTTAAAAAAGATCGTTTATTACAAAATATTAAAATTATATAAGTAAAAATTGGGGAAATTTTAATAGTAATAAAATTTCAATTAAAAAAAAAACTGAAATATATATACAAAAACGTTTTAGTTTTTTTAAGTTAAATTTAGTAATTAAGCAATTAAACTTAAAAAAAGCCTTTACGGTAACATTTAGCGAAGAAAAAACAAAGACTATTAATTTAAAGAATTAATTAAAGAATTGCTGTTATTTTAAGTTATATTGTCAATTATATTAAATTGAATTTATAGAAAAAGATATAATTAGCACTATTGCTATGATAATATACAGAAGTGAAACTTCTGCTACTTACTACTAAATACGAAAAAGTACTACTACTCAATATGATAAACTTACGATTCGATGACATAGAAATTGTCTCCGTCGTCACCCTGTTTAATCACGGTTTCGCCCACGGTCACCTTTCTTTCGAACATGGCGTCCAGCACTTGATTCATCTGAAATATACAAAAAAGTGTAAATATAATGATATATATATATATATTTATAATAACAGTAAAAAAAATACCTGATCTTTTTCGAGTGATCTGAAGAGCAGAATATTTTTCACCGATTCTACGAGACGTGACCGTTGATCGTCACTCTTTGGAAACACAGCAGACGCACCCTCATCCTCATCGGGATCATTCTCTGGGTCGTACGTCTCGGCAAACACAGACTTGCGTCGGCCGGCAAATTTAATAACTAGCGGTTCTGAAAATAAAAATATAGAAATTAAATTTAATATAGTTTATATTTTAACAAAAAAGACATAATGCCAAATATATTTTCTCTAAAAATATTGCAAGATTATTGTTTAAAAAATATGTATATATTATATTATATTTTGATTTCAATTATAATATAAAAAACATCAAAAATGTGGAGGTATTAGACAATATAGACATTAATTTATCAAATGTTCACAAATCGCCTTACCCGACAAACAATCGAAGTTCTTTAGCATTTTCCCGGCTGCCTCTTGTTGTAGCACCATTCTAGCATTTATGAATCAATCTATCAACTGTCTGTATATACATATACCCATATATACATACATATATGCAATATATGCATATATACATATTTATTTTCGAAATTATTATCTCATTCTTTTTGTATATATGTTATAAAAAAAAATTAAACAAAAAAAGACATATAATTTATATAGACGAGATTCTCCAAATTCCTTAACTTTTTTGCGTTTGGAAGGTTTTACAGGATAGCACACGCACAGAAATAGCAAACAAACACACACACACAAAACCTCGAATTTAAGGTTTTGTTCAAATTGGATTATTTTCAGAATAAAGGGATGATACAGAAAAAAATAAAATAAACGAAACAATCGTATGCGGGCAATGAATAAAAGGGTATGCTGATTTTCTTAGATTTATTGTATTAAAGGTTTTTCTTCGACTTTAAATTGTATATAAAAATAACACATATGTATAAAATAACATATATATGTATGTATGTGTTAATATGTCAGATACATTTAGTATTAAAGCTATACTATAAAAAAGATAAAGAACAAATTGAGATTTACGTACGTTCCCGATCATATAGAACTCGTATATAACTCCAAAACTATAATCTAATCAAGTATATTATTTAGCAGAAACAGAAAGATATATATTACAGAAATAAGTAATCATTCTGCTGAATCAGAATATTTTCGACAATTTTGAGCGCTATATATAGCTTGAATTCATCTCATTTGATTGACCTAATATCCCTATTCTACAGCCCTCTTGTTACAAGAACTTTTACTAAAAATTCGAAAAAAACTTACAAATGTGGTATGACGAGATTTTTTCTATTGAAAGCAATTTTTATGTAGATACATTTTTTCGACAATAATAAAAAAACAAATTTTAATATTAACATTAAGTCATAATTTCGGAACAATATCTAATTTAACAACTAAATCGATGTTCAACTTTAATTCAAATAATATTCATTATATTCATATTCATATTCATCAAGGCGGCTATCGATACAATTTTCATTATGGTTACACCCATTTTTGGGTATGTCAAATTAAGACCATTGCAGACTTACAGATTGAAGTTTACATAATATGGTGTTAAAATATACGCACATAAACGATATAAATGCCTTTTTTAGTATAATATATTAGACTTTAACACCGGCGTCATTATTCAACTTCTACTTCGACGTCGGTGAGCACATACCGATCAACATAGCACTTCAATACATATAGACTCATATACTATAATGATATATGTATACATTGTACTTGTACTTTTTTAAATTAGTTTAAAATGCGTTGCAGATGTATAACCGTATATAACAAAATGTTAGTAAAATGTCTGGGACCTATATAGACGAGTATACATCATACCATATTTTCCAATTTTTTTATACCATCGGAAAAGTATACCTTGGTAATGCCGAATGCCGTTTGGCCGAATGCGTGCACGATTTCAACCTAAGATTACTGAATATTATTTACATATAATCTTGTCAGTTACCATGTGCGTGGAATTGCGCGATTTCTACTCAAGATTTGTTATTATTTGTCCAACGGCTTTCGGCCAAACTACATTCGACTAACGGGGTACATTCCTCTATCTTCTGCATATAATTTGTCTCTCCAATCACAAAAAATGGCGTCCAATAGAACCTTTAGCGCCTAATTTTTCGTCCACAGTCATGAAATGCCGAAAAAATATTTCGTATTAGGCTTAAGCATCATATTTGTTTTTGTTCTATTGTTAGCAAATCTATTTATTCAAACCAATTTTTCGTCTAGAAGATCTTCTAAGTCAAAGATTTAACTTTGCCAACCAATACTTATAAAACATTTTTGGCACAAAATGAAAAACAGTGCTAAAATTTTGTAAAATATCTATAAAAAGATATTTGTATATTATTAGATTTATATTATTTTTAAATATTAACTGCTAACACAATCTCACTGACCTTCAACCGGACGACGCTCAAAAACTCAGAAGCTAAAAGTTCTGTAATCGCAAATTCTTCAATAATCAAAATGGTGAGAAACAGTGAAATAACAGCAAAAAAAAAACAAATTTGTACCAATATATTACACCGAATTATCTAACGAGGAAACCAAATCGAAAAAAACTATACCCAAACATTTTCCAGCATCAAAAGTCAGCAATTTGATTATTTATTATTATACAATCCGTTTTATAAGCGATCCACCCTAATATTTACATTATAATATATACTAAAAGTAAAAACTTTCATATATATACAGGATACAAGTGATATAATTAAATATTAATTGTTTCGGTGTGTACCGTAGCGTTTCACACTTGCTGCCCTTTATTAGCCGATTGGTAGCTGATTAACTTGAAACACTACATCTGTATATAAAGCTTTGCGCCCCTATATTCTATTATTTTATAGGTATATGTTTTATATACATTGTGTGGTACCTACATACATAGTAATAACACCCGAGTGGCTATAAACGGAAACGTTTCAAATTTCATTAGTCCAGAGCACATGCTATATAGTATATAGGTTAATACATTTTTTATAGTATGTATATAACATCACCGCGGCTAATTATTAGAAAATGTTTATAAAAAAATCATTTTGTTCAGTACACCGTTTTCGATCGAACACATCCAGGCAAACAGTATATATGGCTTTTTTTAACTGATGACCGCACGGGTAATATTTTTGTTTAATACTCGCCACTAATAACTCTTTAACATGCTGAAAATGACATTGGTAAGAGAGCATTGTAATTAAAAATTAAAAATTAATTGATTAGGAATATTTCAATTTGACAGCATACAGGGTGTTCTGCTAAGACAGTTCGAATGATATGCTACACAAGAAAAATAAACGATTAAATGAAAAACTATTGTAACATGTGAATGAATAAAATAAAAAAAAACAATTCTCCGGAGAATCATATCCACTCCAATTAATCGATTATTTCCAGTTAAAAAAATGTGTTGATACTACTTTTCCATGCATTTTTCTTTTTTATCACCAATAAACTATAACTCAAATAATTTTATACTATTTTTTTTTGAAAAGCAATAACTTCCTGGAGAGAATCTAGAAGTTGTAAAAACTTTGGACAAAGTATTTTGATCTTCGAGGGAACTAAGTCGAGATATTTATAAAAGATAGAAATTTTTAAAAAAAGAAGGAAAATATTGTTGATGCTTGCAATATGTTTCTGTTCTAAAAGTCCATCGACACATTTCAGTACGAAATAATTTAAGTGCAACGAATTATTAATGAATGATTAATTGTACACCACTAAAAACGAAATCCCAATTCGCAAAAGCTTTAAAAGCTCGAAATATTGTCATTAATTTGTTTGCATTTATTTTGCACGTCCGCGAAACATTCAATCCACTTTACGACCAAAACAAACAAATTTATATTACAAATTTTCACTCGATAACAATGCGTATATTTAATAAATACAAACAATTCAATTAATATATGCACACACAAACGCAAACAATAATTAATCCAAACAACAAAAACACACAACGGACGGGTACCCTTAATATAGGGGTTGTTTAATCCAGATACACAGACAGACTATGTCTGACTGACTTGTCAGCGATGCTGTGCGGGTGGCCAGCAGTCGTATCTAAAGAGTGTGCCGATCCGTATATATAATTAATAAAAAGGCTCGACGAAGCGGCGCGCGTGGTGATGGCACCCTGATGATAATGCATATTATGTACGTATAATCGTATATAGCTCACTTGTGGCTACTTTACACATCCATCTGCCCGCCGTGCTTGCCCCTTAGTGGCGTACTACCCTAGTGCGCACATATTAAATGTGTTTTCGTGTTCGTCACACCGCGCTCTGTCCTTTTTAAACAAACCCACCACATCTTCTCTCGTTAATGTCACATTTTATGCAGTATAAAATACATATATTATAACATAAATAAAATAAACATAATATAACATACATTGTCATGAAATAATTTCAGCAAAAGGATAAATGTATGTGTGTATACACATAAAAATACATACATCACAGAGTATCCACATAAATGATTGCTCAGTGAACCGCATGCATTTTGTGCCTGAATCCGGACGACAGGAGTCTCGTGTTCGCCGCATTCACTTCGTCCGGTTCCACGCATCCTTACCAGGAACATGGTACACATAATTTACTATATTATATGATTGGGTATATATGTATTTTAGATAAAATATATATTGATACTCCGGAAGGCAGTCAGTCCTCCACACGTTGAAATTTCCGTATCGATGGCGCGCGCTCTCATGGAAAACGGTTTCCATCGTGTTAAATATATAAACGTTTATTTTCATTAAAACAGCTTTATTAGCCCGTTTAAACATACACACACAAGTTCACAGTATACACACACACATGTATATACGATTAAATCAATGTATATAGACCGAAATAGATGTAGAATAAACTATATATAACTGAGGGGGATTGATAGCTTGCCGGACTAACCCTACATCTACATTTATTTTAATGTTACCATATTCTATAGCGTTTATATGGATTTAGTATGGGAGTATGAGTTTACTAAATAATAAAAATATTGAATACGCAATACTTGAAGAATGTTCTGTTTACATATTCAAACATACACACAAACATCGCATTTACATACCTATATTTATAATATGTGCGAGCTTTTAAGTTTTGTTTTTGTTCAAGCTTTATATTTTCGCTCATAATTCAAAACTTTTCGTTTTCCGTATGTATATTACATTGAGAGTTTTGAGTGCACAGAATCTTCAACTTCAAAGTTTTTGGAATAAAGAAACTCTTGATTTTAATGATTTACTAAAAATTATTGTGTTATATTACATTTTTATGGAAAAATTGATGGCAGGACGTATATGAGCAGGGTTCAAATGTAAGCCAAAATAGTAAGATTGGATTTTAAGGAACCCCTACAAGTATTTGATATTATATAAGCGAGTTAAAGACAAAAACTTCGTTGTTTTAGATATAATAGTATTTGATTGGTTTTTTAAAAAGTCAGTCTTTATATAAATCTCTAATACCAAAGTTCAACCCACTTGGTATTTTTTCTTAAGAAACTTGGTCGTTCCAAAAAAAAAAATGGTGTAATTTAATTCACATATTTACATAAATGGCTTTCAGTATAAATGTATGTGTGATATAAGCGTAATATTTACATATATTACACAAACATTTACTAAAAAATCAGTAAATGTAATTGTGATTAGGCGTATTATTTACTAATTACTGATTTAGAGAATCTAAATTAAATAAATAAAATGCAAGAACTTTACCCTCCTTTACTAAAAATAAGTATTTTTTTTATATTTGGTTGGCGCCATATTGTTAGGCAATTTTCTGGAATTATGCTAATTATCTTGCGTCATCTTACATATAGTCCTGACCAGAAACAAAGAGATGGGATATCATTATATGACAAAAATTATTCAAATTACCCCCAATTTGTGTGGAGGACTTAATAAACAGCACAAGAAATGTCTGGCACAATTTTGAATTATTGCTTTTATCAGGCGTTACTCCATAACCACACTATATAGAATTTTAAACAGTTATATAAAGGTCATTGGTCATTAAGCACATATGTAGATTCGAGAATTACACATAACATAACATAACATCTACCAAAACAATAATTTTAGTATAATACAATAAATTGCTGTCACATAACAAAATAGGTCCCTTAGCAAATTATTAGCCTGATCATTATATTTCTATACGCATATTGAACCCTTCGTTTAAGTATAGCTATAAAACTAGACAATAACACAAGTAATTATTATAATGTAGAAAGTAATTGTTTTACTACACAAAATACATCAAACTTCACATACACACACGTTCGCAATAATGTTGATTTTATTAGTACTTTATATTGAAGTACTAACTGTGTATATATTATAGCGTGCAAACACCCATATAACGTGAACCCAAAAAGCTTAAAGGAACACGTGTACACATAACAATTTACTAATATAGCACAAGCGACTTGAATTACCCAACAAACCAAAAAAAGGAAGTGACTCTAGTCACTTAGTCTTTTCGTGAGTTGTAAGTGTATGCGCACATGTGATACGGTACAGTCTAATGGAATAACCATTATTTGACGAAATAAACAAGGTTTTTATTTTAATTTATTATGTTCAAATTTTTTATATTCATTTTATTTAATATTAAACGATTTATTTTTAGTAAATAGTAAAATTAACTTTTTAGTAAATTGAATGTTCTTCAGAGTTAAATATACTATGTCACATAGTTTATTTGACATGGTAATTTAAACTTTCAAAGTAAATTTAACTTTAAAACATCTACAAAATCAAAATGTTTACTTTGAAATTACTTTGTATTTGTTAGAGTGTGCTGCTGCAAAGTTTTAAATTGTTACAGCAAAGTTTGCGTTGTATGAAAAATAACTCTAGTTCTAATCTGTATAAGCAAAGTTTTAATGTATAAAATAAGTTAAAAAAAGGTTGACTTGGATGTACAAACAACACAACAGTTTACAATATATAATATGAATAAAATCGAGTTCATGTAGTACGCACACGTAAATAATAAACGTAATAGCACGTGTAGGTATACATATTTTCTTGTTGTTGTGGGCACCCGCCGCGTACTCGAAATACACATATTTATGTTTTATACAGGGAGTACGATTGGCCGGACGTTGAAGCCACCCTTAGGTGAGTTTACCTGTTTATATTATAGGCTTATATGTATGGGCGAGCTAAGCTCTACATGTATGTGGTTTGTTTTTGTCAGAATAGATTTATTTCTATTTTATTTGTGTTAGTCTATTTATGTTACAATGTACTAAATAATTTTAGGAAACTTGTGATGTTTGGTGGAACGTGGGTGCTTCCATGATGCGGACTAAACATTCATGTTGTTTGACTGATAAGTGTTTGTTCTGTATTTACAAATGTATATATTTAGAAATATATATGATTTATACTGTATGTATGTGTATAATATATAGATTATAAATACATGTGAGTACTAAATAAAATACGATTTGCACGTATTAATCTCAAAGTAATTACTTATATTTAATTATATATAATTACATATACCTAATGTTGAATAATATATGTTTTTCCGGTGATCAATAGACTTTCCGAACTTAAATCAGAGCAAAGGATGGATCGGTGAGTATTGAGGTTGATGACTTATTTTATTGGGATGATGCATATATACGAATAAGTGAAAATCTGGTAATTTAGTAAAATAGGTTCCAATCTTGAAAAAACGGAGTGGATTTAAAGATTCAAGAACCTCTTCGAGGATTGGTATTAATAAAATGTTACTGTTCCATACAAGCAAATAGTTATACATTCAAACTGCTTTACCAAAGATGTATTATTTTAGTTGTTTTCCCTGAACCTCTGGGTATCTATAACACAAACCAAACTGAAAGCGAAATGAATGATTAGTGGATTCATTTCGCTCGGGAGTCAGACTAAACATCTAGATTTCTATGTTTTTTTTCTTTCAAAATCTGGGGTTAGTAAGTTAGCAGACCGTTGGATCTAAATATAACGAGATATCTTTTGGGGCCTCGATTGTGACAGTGAAATATAAAATTGCACATTTTCACCGAAGGTCAGTGTTAAAATCACAAGACAGTGAACCTGTGTATATAAACGGATGAAAGCGACACTTTTTATTACTACAAATTTCTAACCAAACGTCTGTAAATGTTTTTTTACACAATTATCAAAGAACTAAACACTCTTCTCTTTTCTTCTCCACCATAAATCCGAATTTTTAAAGCAGCAGGTAATTGCTTCAATGCACAAAATACGCCAATGACCTGCTGTCCGACCAAAATTTACTTTGACATGTGAAAATTATGCGTTTTCTTCCAAAAAATAATGTAAACCATTTTTTTACATATTTTTTGTTTGTACGTAATTATACATTTTTTCTGTATTTTAATTAGTATCATTTTCGTTTGTCGTAATATATATTTGTATACGTCATAAGCCCTCACCACCATACAAATTAAATATTCTAATAGTGTATTTGCGGAATCATTCCCATATATGTTTTGCGTTTCCCGGTCGATTTTAGCCGTAGAAAAACAATATAACACAAACGTACGCTTTTATGTTAGCGCGCTCATTTGTTTACGTACGCGCATCAATTAAACTCTCCGCGCCGGTCGTGCCGACGATTAAAAAAAACACACAAAAAACGAAAATCCGCACAGCAATTGTGTGTGTGTGTGTGTGTAGGTGTGCCGGCACCGAAATTGTGTATTTTTTAGCATCGCGCACAAGTCATAAAAAGAAATTTATTTTAAATGGTTTCCGACAGGTGTATATGTATTTCTATTTATCAATGCGTATAATTACATAGAAAAAAGAGAGTGCGCAATTTACTTTAGATATAATTTGGACTATTTTATTGTTTGTTGAATTATATATACATTTTCAGCTCCAGGGATGTTTTAGGTGCGATAATCGTTTAGTTATATTATTGTGGCTTGTTCACTAGTTCACATTAATGAATTTGCAGCATATTTCATTTAATTTATTTTCACTCGATTTGGCTTAGAATCTTGGCTTAATAAGAAATCTGCTCCTTGACGGAAGATTGATAAACATATGAGATGTCTTGCGATGAGAACAATTAGGATAACCAAACTCTGGACATTTGGGACCTTAAACCTAAACTTCTTGCATACCTTTGTGGGGAGTGGTCGACAAACTACTGACGACGTACATCATAATCCTTGGTAAGATTGTACAGCTTTGGGTTCTTGCAGACACGCATAGATCCAAGACGACCTGAGACATTTAGTCATTTGTAATCTTATCCATGACCATTAGAGTATATAAGCTTACTGGCTTGGCTCACGTGAGTATCGTAAATTAAGTGAGAGACATTTACTATCTGTGTTTTCTTACAATGAGTCCATTGTATATGTAGTTTATTTATTTATTATATTTATAAAATCTATCAAATATTTGCATAGCTACCATTTTTGCACTCGCAAAATCAAACAAAAAATATTCAATAATATAATACATTTTGATTGTGCCTAATAATCTATATAAAATTACATTAGAAAAAAGGTACACGCTCTTCTGAACACAGCTTGCACAAACTTTTCAAGCCTAAGCAAATGATAAATAAGCTTTCCAGTAATAAAACATATACACTGTATATGTATAAATATATAAATTGCATAAAAGCTTCCAACTTTTATCCATTTAAAAACAAAACTTTTCGCGCTAAACGCCATACGCGCGATGATGAATATATAATTCACTGTATATATCGCAGACTTGATTATAATACAAAAGTATATTTTTATTTTAGCATGATGCATATAGATGCGAATTATACTAAATATATAATATATATCTAATTTATATATAGAAATACATGTAACATATATATGTATATTATATGTGAGTTTCTGTTTTGTACGAATACATATAAATATATGGGTAAACTTGCTCATGTGAAATGCTCGAATGAGGATTGAGGAATATGCGAATCGCACATCAAGGTACTCACTCACATATGGAGAAACATGCTTACATAATATTTTAAAGATTCATAAATTCGGTATAATATAAATATTTTGTATTTACGTCAAAAACATACAAATGTGTTATTCCAAAGCAAAAGAATATAATATACGTTACATTTTAAACATAAATGAAAGTACGATATATAATAGACATCTATTGAGTAAACTTTATGCCTCATAATATACATATATAGAAGTAAGAATATAATGAGCCTAAAATTGTGATCTCAAAATTTAGTGTGAAATTGAATCTGACGAGTTTTTTTTATATATGTTTATTTATTTTTAGTTAATTTA
>JANSTU010007832.1:0-16526 GCA_027564075.1 Bolitophila hybrida
CACAATCGCATTAATTGTTTGCTCACTTGGTCGATTATGTAGACCATAAATCGGACGTAAAGCGCGAAACACATTTCCATAAACAAAAAAACCATTAATATGAATACATATATTTAATTTTAAATTATGATAATTATTTATATTTAATAAAGAGTTCTAATGGAAGTAACTGGTTGCACCATCTGCCTGAGATTACTCATCAAAATAAGGTTGTATGCAATTCAATTCTGAGTATAAATAGAGGCCGAATGGTAATTGAGCGTTCAGTTACTGTTGCAACCTCGTTTCGACAGTCGCCGTTTTCTCTCTCTCTCTCATGCTTGAAAATGATTTCGGGTTGGCTTGAACGACCATTATTATTGACTTTGTGGACGTATGGCGCGTAAACGTTGCGATTATTCTCTTCCAAGTATATTAGAGGCGTCATATCACAATTGGCGAACGCCAATTTACAGTTCCATTTCTTGAAATATTGCGATCGTCGAATGTTTCCTTCAATAAATCGATGGTGAGGTGCGTTTTGGGACATATGTCTCCGTCTTATATAGAGAGGTGTTTTGAGAATCTGCTTATTAACACATACATCGTTTCTGCCCATTAAGCGAACTTACAAAGCTAATGAGATTTTTTCGGCTTCAATTCATGGACGACCTGGATCTTGTATTGACATAAATCTTCCATAAAGTTGATGGACAGCTAATGAATCCATGTGGGGCTTAAACCATGGTTGATCGTATTAATTTCTCGTATGGACGATTGTGGTGACTGTTAAATAGGCACAATAAACTTCGCGAACTAAACAAATTTTCTAGAGTACAATTTGCAAGCTTTCATGGTGAGAATTAAATAAAGTCTTTTTGTCCCTTAAGTCTATAAAACACCTTGTAATAATGATTATACAACACACACCCAATGATAAATATTTTTTCTAAAACAATAAAATCCTGTAAAAGATTTTAATGGAGAAGGTAAGATTAATTTAATATCAAATTAAAGGTTATGTATAAATACATAATTTAAAACAAATCTAACATCTCTCATAGGAGAGAAAGAGAAATTGGGATTTTTTTGTTTGTGGATTTTGCATATTCGGGAATGTTGTCTATGTCGAATTGGATTTTTAAGATTTAAATTTTTTTTAAGATTTTGTGTTTAGGGATTTTAGTTTTGAGGATTTCAAGCCTTTTATTTATTTTATAATCATTTTTGGTTACAAACCTACCGGAAACGCCTCTAGAAAAGCTCAGAACAGTTGCAAGAATCCAAATATGAAATCACCTGAAGTGATAGGTGATTTCATATTTATAAATGCGGTGCCTTATTAACAATATATACTTAATTTGCTGCTGTCCTTTCTAACAAAGTTGTGCCCAAATTCGTTTTAAATCCAACAAATTTATTTATTTTAACTAAATTGCTAGTTGAAACTGACATTTACATTTATTTTATTATCCATAGATAGATAAAATGATCTCCAAAAAAACATAAAGATTATTAAATTTAATGAAATGTAATGAACACACGCAAATAAAAGCATTAATAAACAATTTAATGCATTGCATGACTAGAACAACCAAAAATACCATGTCCCTCTATCGGCGAATAATAAAACACAATAATCTACTACATATAATTTCGAGCAGTTCGTGTATGTCAAAATGTTGAACCAGCTAACTCGGACTCAGTGTTGCCAACCGTATGGAAATATCCGAAATTTGTAGTTTTTTCGGTATGTATTAAATATGGAATAATTGTTTTACCAATATCGATTTATTGTTGAGATATTTGTTATTAAAAATATATAAAAAACAAATAATTATTTAGTTATTATTCTTTATCAAATAATATTTATTTATTATATCAGAAGCATTGCATTTTACATTAGTTAAATGAAAATTATACAGTAGTAAAATAAAAATTGCGACTGGATCTTATTTCAGTTGTTATTATTCCTAACAACGCATTTAAAACTATAAGTTGTGTGGATTTCACCAAACAAACAAATGCAAGATGAAATGTATAAGTGTGCATAAGTTTCTAACTTTTAAATAAAAAAATGTTTCATTATAGTAATTCTACAAAATATTAATAATTATTATTTCCTTATAAAAAAATATAAAAAATTTGCTATGACGTTTTTATACATTGAATTTGAAGTTCTTTTTTATTTTTATACTGGCAATATTGGTATAGATAGATTTACGATAATATATGGACAAAATTTGACATATGGATATTTTTTTTATTCAGAGTTGGCAACGCTGCTCGGGTTCTTTCGCTGTCATAATCATTTTTCTGTGTAATTTTAGTATTTTTCACCAGTAAGGTGGAAAAATCTTTGAGAAGTAGCAAAGAAGTTGCTCATCAAAATGATTAACGTTGTAACGAAATCAGGAAATCTGTCGCCGTACCTGCGTGCCTCCACCCAGGTCATTGCTAACGGTTTGAAGCCCCTGGCAGCTGGTGTAACTAACACCAAGGAGACCGTTGTCGCCCATCCAGGTACACCCATCACAAGCCACTCTTTGGGCAAGTCTCTGCCAAATGGTGCTTTGCGCGTTGTGTCCGGACCAGCAGGTTGTTATCACATCTCATATCATTACATTTCCTTCATTCGACAGTACATTTTGTAAAATGATTATATAATTATATTTGAGGTTATGTGCTGCTCGATAACTACGACACTGTTGTATTTGTCAATACATATACATACATATTTACAAACTTCATACGGATAGATGTTAATTCTAACTTTCTTGATTTCAGTAAACACTCAGGTCCGTTTTGCACACACAGATCTTCAAGCTCCCGATTTCTCTGCCTATCGACGTGATTCTACCAAGAATCCAAACCGAAAAAATGACTCCCTCCAAGCAAGGAATCAGTTTACATACCTATTGGTAGGAGGTAAGTGAATCATTGAAGATGTGACCAGCAAAAATATATTTCTTTTTTGGCATTTAAGGCAGTGCTGTTGGAGCCGCGTACGCCGCCAAATCGGTTGTCACACAGTTCCTTAGCTCGATGAGCGCTACCGCCGACGTTTTGGCTTTGGCCAAGATCGAAATTAAACTAGGCGACATCCCAGAGGGTAAATCAGTCACATTCAAGTGGCGTGGAAAACCATTGTTCATCCGTCATCGTACCGGAGCTGAGATTTCCACTGAACAACAGGTTGCCGTAAGCGCCTTGAGAGATCCGCAACAGGATCATGTAAGTTAATATAAAGCCAAAAGTCTCTTATTTATTCTAATGTATTGTGGCTTCAGGAACGTGTGCAAAAGCCCGAATGGTTGGTCGTGATCGGAGTATGCACTCACTTGGGTTGTGTACCAATCGCCAATGCCGGAGACTATGGTGGTTACTATTGTCCATGCCACGGTTCCCATTACGATGCATCGGGTCGAATCCGCAAAGGACCAGCTCCATTGAACTTGGAAGTGCCCAACTACGAATTCCCAACAGAAAACACCTTGGTTGTAGGTTAAAATCAATGCAACATAATAAATTAGATGACAATTAACTTTTATTGATATAAATTAAACGGTTCAAAATGTAATCTTTAAAATGACCGAAATAAATAGCCGTTATTATCGATAAAACAATTTTTAGTTTAAATTTAAACGTATATTTATTTCAAAGTCGGCACAATCATAATATGTTCTTCTTATACTCAATTACTGAGTTTTGTTTCCCACTACAATAGCTTCAGTAACATGAGCTACTTTATACACTGTGTCCGGAACGTGGAAAAAGTATAGCATAAATCCAGCGGCGAGCAGAAAGTGAGCGAAAATAATGCCAATAGCCATTATCAAGGAACCCTTAGAAACTCGAAGTGCTGGCGATAGAACCAACAACAAAACCGATCCCGACATAAAAGTTGCTGAAATGGCAAGGAACCACTGCAGGAACGACAGCTGAATTACCCAGAGAATCGATACTGGAATGTAAATAACCAACGAGTAGCCGTAGATGCAGATAAGTGTCAGTAAACTTGGAGTATAAGGAGCCTAGGAAAAAATTATTTAGAAATTATGAATATAATATAGAATCTGTTAAATTACCTCAGAATCCAGACTATTTGTATCATCTGCCTGGACGAACCACTTGAAAGCTCCCCATAGCGTAAGGGGAACAAAACAAACATACATAATAATTGTAGTTGCTGCAATGGAAACCAGATGAAAGTTGTAGCGCCAATGGAAGTCAACATTATCAGAATGTTGTAAATAGCTGGCCACATTTCCACTAATTGCAATTGAGAAGATCTTAAATAAAAAAACACAATTTAAATAGAATTATTGCATTCATTGTTTTCATTAATCTTGGAAGATTACCAGTGTGACCACTATCCAAAAGGGACCATAGAGATCGGGATTTAGAGCAATATGCTGTTTTAGATAGCTAGCTGGAGCACGTCGCGGAATCATCGAATATACAATTCTGTCGACCACCATTGTGGTGTCCACGTCGAAAAACTGTTGATAGTATTCAATACTGAAAAAAGACGCGTTCTGGAACTTTGCTCCTGTCGGTGCTGGCTCAGCTTAAAATCACATACATTTTAATTATATCTAGTTATAGTAAAGAATAATTTAGAATTACCATTCTGTTGCATATTGTTTTCCTCGTTCTGAAGAATATTTACACTTGTTTGCATGTCGTTTACGAGATTTCCCAGGTTGTCATCATTTCCTAATGTATAACTTCGCTTGGGCGAGTTGATATTGATCTCAGCACTACCACCTCGAGCATAGCTATCGTGAACGGGCTCAAACTCCTTAAATGACAATAGATCGTCAACGTTCATTGTAAATTGGGATTGTTTTTGCTAATTTTCACTAATCGAAGTCGTGTTTCGTGTACACACAGTGTAATCATGCAAAATACGATATTTTATGTTTGTTTGAATGTGTCATGTGTCATAAACATATACGTCATGCACTTTGTTGTCAACGCAAGATGGACTAGATTTAAAAATATCGTTTAATAAATTGCGTTTTTAAAATACATAAATTAGGACATTTTCTAAATTGTGTTACGTGTGACAAAACACGATAACATGTAACTGATACAGTCTGTATTAAAACAAGTTTGTATGATATTTTGGTTGTGATTGGATAAGGTGTGTTTGACAGCATCGAACGGCAGGAGCCTGTGACATATGAATCAAGAAAATTTACAAACATCTACGAACTACAGACTGAACGTAAACTAATAAAATAATAAAATAGAATTTAAACTAAATAATAAACTATACATTTCTTGATGATTTACAAAATTTACAAAAATCTATTACTACACTTTTTTTTGAAAACTCTCATACGAAACGCAACAAACTTCAATCCATATTGCAAACGTTTACTAAAAAAAGTTAACTTTTTAACATTCAATTATCAATTTTGACACCGCAGCTGAACGAGGAACAACACACGTGTTTTTACTTGTTATTCCGGCTATTTTGATAATGTAAGTATAGCCTGTTTTAAATAGCATACATTTAACCAGTTAATGATGCTTGATTTAGTTGTGCGTCTTATTCTTTAGTATTTTATGAAAAGTTCACGTTTTCAACGAATGCAAACATAACCAAACTTATAATTGTTAAACGAGTTTAAAACGTAATTTATATATATTTTTATTTCTGATAATTATTTATTTTTTTTATTTCAGCACATACATATACCAATTTATAATGGCAGATATTGAAAATAACGGAGACGCACCTGTGGTCGTCGAAGCAACCACGCCGGTTGAAGAAGTTCCCGTTGCTGTTACCGCTGAGGAAGTTGCCGCAGAGGCTGTTACCGCAGAGGAAGTTGCTGCCACAACTGTCGCTGCCAAAGTAGTGACTGATGGAACACCACCCACAAAACTGGAGCAGAACATCATTCAACAGATTGAATACTACTTCGGTGACTCAAATTTGGCTCGTGACAAGTTCTTGACCGAAGAGATTGCCAAAGAAAATGGATGGGTCCCATTTACAGTTTTGCTGACTTTCAAGCGTTTGGCTTCGCTCAGCGAAGACGCAGCTGTGATCGCAGCAGCTCTGGCCAAGTCCGAAGAAGGACTCGTGCAGGTCAGTGAAGCTGGTGACAAAGTGCGTCGTCACCCTGAACGACCATTGCCAGAACAGAACGAGGAGACTCGTAAGGAATGCATTGGTCGTACAGCCTATGTCAAAGGATTTCCTCTTGATATTGAAATGGCTGATCTGATCGAATTTTTCGGTCCATTCGAGAAGGTTTCCAACATTGTAATGCGCAAATATTTGGACAAACCAACTAAGACGTACAAGTTCAAGGGCAGTGTGTTTGTTTCGTTTGCAACCAAGGAACAGTGCGATGAGTTCTTGAAGAAAGAGAAACTAGACTACAAAGAAAAGGAACTTGAAAAGAAATGGCAAAGTGAATACTACGATTCCAAGAAAGAAGAGCGACAAAACGAGAAGAACAAAAACAAGAGGGTATGTATTTTTCAATGTTCCAAAATAAAATAATACTAATTATTTTATCGTTTATAGAACGATGAACCCGTTTTCACATTGCCAAAAGGTGCCGTCATTTACTTGGAAGGACTTGGAGCTGAGAACACTCGTGAGAGCATCAAGGCTGCTGTTTCTGAATTAGGTATGTAAAAATAAATATATGTATAGTTATATTTTTAATAATAATCTTTATGTTTATCAAGGTGGTGAAGTAGCATTCATTGATTACACAAAGGGAGATGCTAAAGGACACGTTCGTCTATCCGTTGAAAACACTGCACAGACTATTGTGGACAAGCTCACCGACGCTAAATTGAAGGTGGATAGCGTCGAAGCTATTGCCCGTGTGCTGGAGGGTGACGAAGAGACAGAGTTCCTTAAGAAGGTTGTCGAGAACATGAAGACTCGACGAAACCAAGGAAACCGCTTCAAACGCGGTGGCGGCGGTGGTAACAACAGATATCACAACAACCGCAAACGACATGGAGCACCTTCTGGCGATGAGCCATCCGCAAAGCGTAAGGATTAGATTTAAGTGATTTTTTATATTTATATATGAACGACGAGAAGAATTGAAATAAAAAGGCCACAATTTAATAAGATTCATTTGATCAGCGATATGAATCTGAATAAATTATATTGATGTTAAATAAAAAAAGGTTTTTTAAATGTTCCTAATATTTGTTTAACCAACTACTAAAGTATTGTCGCCTATAAAGGTGTGTTCGGGAACTTGTAGATTTAATGGGGCGGGACCTTTTCGAACACGACCGGCACCGTCAAAGTGTGATCCGTGGCAGGGGCAATAGTATCCACCTGGAAAATCACCAATGTCGGCAATTGGAACGCATCCCAGATGTGTGCAAACACCAATGACAACTAACCACTCGGGTCTTTTGCAACGTTCCTAAAATAATAAAAACATATCAAATCACAAAAATGTTCAAGTTGCTTAAGTTCTCTTACATCATCCGTCTGCATGTCACGTAGCACAGAAATATCCTGGGACTTTTCGCGCGCAATCTGATCGGCAGTTCGATGTCTTACGAATAGTGGTTTTCCGCGCCATTTAAGCGTAGTGCTCTTTCCTTCCGGTATATCATTCAAATTCACCTCAATTTGTGCCATTGCAAGAACATCAGCCGTGGCACTCATAACTGATGCACACACAAAAACGGTATCTTTAGTCGTGTATATCATTCCAGTGGAACACACTTAAAACATTAATTTATATTTTATTATTTATACAAAAAAAATAATTTTCTTATATTACGTCCAATCATGAGGTAAGTAAAGGCTCGACGATTATCGGCTGACTTTTTGTTAGAAGATTTGGTATCCATGGTTGACTTACGCCTGTAGTCACTGAAATCAGGTGCTTTTATGTCACCTGTGTGGATTTCTCTTATCTGCATGGCAACTTTGTTGTTGTTATAATAAAGCATTTTCATTAAAAATTGTAAAAAAATTCACTTACTCCCGATTCCAGCAAACGATATTGGTAAATGCTTTTGAAATTTTCTTTCTTGGAAAATTGAAACGGGTAATCGTGCCAAAAAGGCTCTAAGTGGTGTTGGTGTACCATTCGGATAAAGACTATTGCTAACAATATCCGTTGTGGCAATAACGTTTTTGGAAATTGACCGACCGGATCTCATAATTACGGTAATCATTTTGATTGAATTCTAGAAAAAAAATCACTTTGGATTGTATTATTCAGAAAAGTGATGTTTGTAACGTCAGCCATAGGTATTAATTTTAATAAGAGATTGCTATGATTAAACAATTAACATTATTTCTTATTATTATGAAGTTACAAATACTTTTTATTTTGGCAAAAATGTACTATAGTAGTAAGTTAATTAGTAATTAAATTACAATAAGATATTTTCCCAGCCCAAAAATTATAATATTTATACTATAGCACTGTAAACGTACCCTACGATAGCTTTTTGAATAAAGCTTTAGGAAAGGGCATAATACCCTGTACACGACACCTTTTTAAATATAAAAACACACCCTTAGAAATCCCGGATTATATCCTGTACCTAAAACATTGAATATGTCTTTAGGAACCCTTAGGTATGGCGGATAGTACACTGTCTCCGATACCTTTTTTATAATTACCTATGGAGAACTTAAACATAGTTCGTTGGCAAACTTAGACAATTGTTATAACCTTAACCAAACACAGGCAGTCATGTCTTGGTTGCCATTATTCACGCATTATTAGATACAATTTGGCCAAATTTTGGAATCAAAACTTTGGCTTGCATTATTATTTTATTTGAAAAACGTTGGCTATTTTTGTCATATTAGCCAAGACATTATTCAGGCAGTTTTAGAGTACAACGTTCAAAAATATATTTAATTTACGTCACTTAAGTAAAATGTCCATCGATCTGTGTGCGCCAACAATTTATATTATTTATAATATTTCATATTATTTAATATTTTTACTGTGTTTACCCATAACAGACCCCCACATC
Organism: Bolitophila hybrida; assembly: GCA_027564075.1. Classification (NCBI taxonomy): domain Eukaryota; kingdom Metazoa; phylum Arthropoda; class Insecta; order Diptera; family Mycetophilidae; genus Bolitophila; species Bolitophila hybrida. The sequence goes on from JANSTU010007832.1 coordinate 8,983, forward strand.
TCTTTTTTGATCTTTTTTAATGAACTTTTTTACCCTTTTGAGGGTCGATAGGTAATTTAAAAAAAAATTAATAAGAGGCTGATCATTGAAAGTACGCATCTGAAATTTTGATAAAATATTTCATTTATTACATTAAATGTTTTTAAATTGAAAATTAAAATGTTTTTAAATGTAATTTGTATATTAACATTTATCGCAACTGGTTCTGACCAGTTGCGATAGATGGTGGTGCAAAATGTGTATCGATAAGTTTATTACGCATTGTGGTTGACGCATGAGAACATATGATAACGCATTGAAACGCTTACACTGACTGGCAAGACTTATGTTATGACAAAAAAAGTCTCGTGGAGACAGCAAAAAGGCAAGCCATACATTATGTCTACGAAAATGTCCGGACATTAAGTCTAGCGGCCGACTTTTTTTGACGTTTCAGAGTTTCAGTAAATAATAATTAATTAATTAACGCAATAATTTTTTACTGTTTTTATCGTTTCAATGTTTTTTTTATTTTCCAACCATGTTGCGATAGATGTTGGTGCAAAATGTGTATCGATAAGTTTATTACGCATTTTGGTTGACGCATGAGAACATTTGATAACGCATTGATTCGCTTAAAAAGAACTGTTATACCTATAAAACTGTTATATCAATAGTTTGATGTTGAGATAATCTGCCTAAATCGCTACCCTGTTATATAAAATAGTTTGATGTATAGAAATTATGACCGTCCCCAACTCCTTCTTGGGAGAAAGGGGTTAAATAATAATGATGCAGATTTTTACAACTACCGTTACATAAGCTTCCCATTTACATTTTATAGATCACTTCAATAGTTACAACAATTTTATTATTTTTGTAAAATACCCAACCAAGTAGATTTATGTTCCAGTTTGAAGTGTTCTATGAGATGCAGATTTAACTAAATCTATAAAATTTTATAATATAAGAAAAAAATCACTCACATCGAATATATTTTCGTTCAACGTCTCATTTATTATTTAAAAATAGAACATACATACAAAAAAGAAACAGAATAAAAACTAATGCAAAACTTTACTTTAAATACCCAAACGGTGCTCTTTAACAAATTCGAATCGTATTCTTGCCCATAACGACAATAACGCCTTCATCCTGGATTTCTTTGAGTGCGTCCTCGAAATTTTCACGGGTGATAAGCTGTAAAACGATAAGAGAGAACTATGTTAAAAAAAAACAAACCGTTTTATAGTAGGATGGTGTTATTTTATCGGTGTCATAAACGCCTCTCGGTACTTGTTATTTATGGTATTGTGTAAATATTTATGTAATGATAAAAGCGTGAAATTCAGGCAAAAAAGGAACAGTGCAAAATAACAACTACCTGTGACCGAAAAACTGTCACCAGGCACGTGGGTGAGTGTATTAATATAAAATATGTGCTTACAATTTCCGATGATTCCTTTATCTCTTGGAACAGTTTTTGCCATGAGATGGTTGGTGATTTGCCCTTCTTCTTTAGGTTTTCCTTTATGGCGGCCATTAGTTCGGCACGCTTCTTACGGGCGGCCGTCGAAAGACCAGTAGTCAAAATGCCAACATCAATTTTGCCAGACAAGGGATCGGTAGCAGACTGTTTGAGTGCCTCACGATGCAGACGCCAGGCCTCTTCGACATCTTCTACCTCAACCACTGAACTCAGGCGAACCTTTGCATGTGCCTCAGCCAAACGAATTAAACTTTCCAACTGTCTTGGATACGCAGAGATTTGACCACGACCCGACCCGATTTTACGCATGTCCACGTACGCTTGAATGAGTCGTTGTTGTGCCTCCTCCGAGAGTGTCGGATGAATGTGTTCCTTTGCATAGGCCAGATAATCACGCAATACACTCATGTCCTAAATTAATGTAAATTAATAAGATTTATATTTTTAAATTAAGCACCTCTCTCTCTACTTACAAATAATGTATCCTCCTCGTCCGCCTGTGATGAATAGTACATTGATACTAAATGTGCAGCTAAACGACGATCAAACAGCTCATCCTGAGGATCCAGAATCAAGAAAATTAAATCAAAACGTGACATAAGCGTGTGCGGCAACTGCACATTATCGATAATGTTTTTGTTCTTGTTCCACTGTGACTCAGCCGGATTGGCAGCAGCCAGAATTGATGTACGTGCATTTAGCTGACAAATAATACCAGCCTTGGCAATGCTAAGCGTTTGTTGTTCCATTACTTCGTGCAGAACACTACGTGTCGAATCGTTCATCTTGTCGAACTCATCAATGCAACAGACACCATTGTCGGCCAGCACCAAAGCACCACTGAAAATCGAGAGTAAATTATTCTACAAGTTTCTTATTAAACAATAACTTACGTCTGCAAGACAAGCTGCCTAGTTTCTGGATCTTTGGTTACATAAGCGGTCATACCGACCGCTGACGATCCTCGACCAGACGTATACTGTGACCGTGGTACCAAATTAAAAACGTACTGCAATAACTGTGACTTTGATGTACCTGGATCACCACACAGCAATATATGAAGTTCCGATCGGAAGTTCTCACGACCTGATGTTACATGCTTTTTCTTGGTACCTCCAAACAACTGTAGTAGAATTCCCTTTTTAATATCTGTATTCTCATAGATTGATGGTGCAATAGCACGTGCCAATCTATCGTACACGTCCGGCTTCTGTGACAATGCCCGTAAAAGTTCAATACGCTCAGGTGGGAAAATATGATCTTTACCCTCTTCTTCTTCGTACAAACGCTTCATGTCAACCTTTCGGAAATGAACCACATCAATGTGTGTCCGATAAACAGCTTTAACGTTTCTTGCTCTGGGATTCTCTTGAATGGGCACTGCCCTGTAAATACCGGTCACAGTGACACGATCACCAGGCTGTACTTTATCCACTAGATCGTTGTGCGCAAACAAAAGCACATTGTGCGGAGTCTGACCAGCGGCCATGTCATCCGGAGACTCCTGCAGTTTTACCATTTGCTTGTCAGTAAACTGAGATCTATTGTGAATCATTTGGAAGCAATGATTAGTGTTACAGTGAGAGCACATTGTTGGCTCATGAATACGACCACGATCAATCTCGACAACCGTAGAGAATGAGCAGACGATGCACTTGAAAAATGCCTCACGCATCTCAGGAATAATGTTCGACGATCGAATTACCATACCGCTAATCGTGATCAACTGATCAATATCCTCGGGATTCAATGCACGCATGTTACGTGTTCGGTCGGCATTGAACGGACGCACCTGAATCTGATGCTCAAGTACTGCAGCCGGATAATTCTCGAAAAACATCTCATTCACAGCCATATCGAAGGTAGGTATAACTTCCTGTGGATAGCAGATCAACTGACGATATAAATTATCATCAAACGTTTTTAAGTGCATACAATTAAAGTTCAGGAATGGTTCCTCGAGTGTATGGATTTCCTCAAGTTTCTGCATGTACAGTGGTTCACTGAGGTTAATATTTTCAGAGATTTCATCCTGTTGAGCTTCCAGATCAATGTAGCGCATCATGAATTGCTTGAATTTGGTCTTGCACTCGCTGACAACGACATTTGTGCCCCAAATCACGAGCTGTGGACCCGATGAGACCAGTGGATCTGTTTCGGAGCGTTCAGCAATTGGTTCCAACTAAAAAAAAACAACATGTATAAGAAAATCGCCAGAAAAATCACAGTAGACACTGCAAAAATGTTGACATGTTTATTTTTTTTTATAGAAATGTTTAGATTAAAAAAGCCTTCATTTATACAAAAACAGGAAACTGACCTATGCGGCATATGCATTGACAGAATACAAGATCCGCAGACGTTACTCTGCTCGCATCAGTTTTGCAGTGATTGCATTGCACAATTACTTTGCTATGAAGGAAACACTTCAAAGTGTCCGCTGTGTCGTTCGGATATCTACAAGATAAATAAACGGTCCGAAACGGTAACAATAACAATTCCATCAAGTTTATCAACTTAATTTTTGGTATATTTCAGAACGGAACGCTCAGCAAACTCATACTTTTACTTCTGTGGATTTGTTTGTATCTTTTCAATCCTATCTATATTGGTTGTGCGTGGATTGAAGACCAAACCAGTCTTTTACTTGAATTTACTCTAAGTTTGATGATGCTAATCCTGAGTTTGTGGATTTTCTTAGAATCAATTGCGTTTTTATGGAATTTTATTGAGAAACTAATAACATAAGAGAGGTACTGAGAAACTAGTGTTTTTTATTACTTACCGCATCGGAACCAATGTTAACCTGACGCATTCGTTTGTCTGTACGAATATCGGGACGGGCACGAACTGGTGTTCCACGAATTCCCGAACGTGGCGTTCGCACAGAGCCCATTGAACTTGGTGTACCATAGTTAAGCGGTGAACTGAGATCGATCTCGCTCATACCGATGTTTCCAGGAAGTGGGCTAGTGGCCGGCACATGATGGGCAGCCGGAGACGTTGGCACATTCAAACTATGACTGTCTGAATTCTCAACGTGAACGCCGGCCTGGGCACGACTGCCCATTCGCATTGGCGTGTCTGTTTCCTGGCTTTGTGTGCCTGAAAAAAATTTATAAATTTCACACAGATTAAGGTATAAATTAGTATTTTAACTTACCTTTTCGTGACGGAGTCTTAAGCGGTGTTTGCTGGCTACGCCCGGACCGGCTCGGAGTATCTGGAGCTCTTGCAGGACTCGACATTCTAAGCAAAAAACAACAACAAATAAAAACACAATTAGGTTATAGTAGTGTAACAGGATGGTTTGCACTTTAATTTCATCAGTAGGTTGCTAATACGAATGCAAAATACCAACACTTATATAAAACATACCTTTAGGTTTTTAGTTTCTGGATATAAATACACAAATAATTAAATATTTTGATGGAGTGCAAAGCAGTGTTCTTAATTCACTTTGCGATGTAAACACTTTGCGCGGGAAACACGACAAACGACAATGCGCTTGCTGTATAAAAAATCTTAAACGTCAAATGGTGTAGTTGTATGTTGAACATGTAGATGGCATTGTTAGATACGTACGTAAAAAAGTAATATTTTTTATATACATTTAGGCGTACATTTCCTGACGTTTATACGGTGCGCTCGGTCCAATGTTTCGAAAACTATATACTATTACGATATATATATCATAAATGAACGCAGTCGCAGTCTGATGTTATGGTATATTTATAGCACGCGATTTGCGTCTGTGAACTTGCAAACAATTCATCAAACTATTTTGACAGTCATAATAAATTAATTCCTCAGAAAATTACAAATAGCTTTCATCACAAGACGCGTTCCAATTTGATTCGAAAAATGTATGTATTTTAAATAATATGTCGGTCAAACAATCTATCTCGGATTTAACGCTATTTTGTCCATCAAATGGAACCGGTGCGCAAAATACACGCGCCGGCACATTCAACTTATTGTACAATTAATATGTAAGACGCAATACATATTGCATACATTTCGGCAAATAGAATAAAAAAAATTCAACTAAATTGATTTGTTACTTTTTATTAGAACATATATAGAAGATGAAATAGTACAAATACAATATTGTAATAATGGATTTGTGTGATTACTGATTATATTATATTTTTGATAAATTATTGAAACATATCATCACTGAAGCCCCCAGGTGGTCTGAAATGATCGTGGTTTGGTCCCAAAATCCCGCGGTTCGGAAAACCTGGAATTCCGCCTACTTCTGGTGGATTGAAGGGATCAAAGCGAGCATTCGGTGGAATCCGCGGTTGAAAAATACCCGGTGGATTAAATCCACGATGTTCGTTTGGATTAAACAGCATACCAGAACCACCGCGTCCAAGCGGGTCAAGGTCCCCACGACCTATGTCACGAAGTGGATCCAAATTACGATGCGGTCTTTCATAGAATCGATTTATCATAGGCCCATTTTGACCAGACTGCGGATCATTTGAATTAGTGGTATCAGTGGTCTGCGTTGTGATGCTCTGCGTACAACCATCAAAAACCTTGATAATAAAAAAATATTAATACTTTAATTATGATTCCCAAGATTTATCTTACTGGATCAACGAGTTCGGCTTTAATCCGGCTTAATAGCAACTGAATATCTGGTACAAGCGTCTGGATGGAACCTTTTACTGCTTTTACGGTGTTTCTCAAGTGTACTGTCAAATTCGACAACTTCTGATTGCTTGCATTCTGCAAGAAAATATTGTTTTTTAAATTTATATTTTCCTAATTATGATTGTATTTTACACAATAAAAAATCATTTACTCACTAGTAAGTTCAATACAATCGATTCCTCAGATAATGTACCCATCAAAACATAAAGCTTTTTATTGAACTGATAACGCAGTGAATAACCCGAAAATTCATTCCAGTTTTCTGGAAGAAGCTCACTGCATTCTTCATTCTCCGCCAGAGTTATCTGTTTATAATCCTGGTGTTAAAATATGATTTCAAACAAAAGAACAAATTTACATCTTCGCCGATACCAATGCAACGCATGTTCGAATGTTTTACGAGATACCAGTGTGTTATGGCCATCAGGACATCCGCTTCATGTCGTATCTCGTTTTTAATAAGTCTGTACAGCAGGTCCCAGCCAAACATGTCGTGAACAGCAGGATCCATTTTATACGGTAAATATGTTGTATATTTTTTTTCAGGAAAAATACGTATTACACTATATTAGTATAGTTCAATTAAACTTGTTGAAAACTGCATCGATCATCCTTCAAAATGAATAAAGAAATAAACGAGAAAATGAAAGGGAAAACAATTCGAAATGTCATTTGTTACCACAGTATGCAGTGAAGTTGTGTCGTGTATGGGCTAATTCCCAGCAAGCAAGGCGAAGGCGTTTTTTCAAATAATTTTTGTATTTTATTTTTCATATATTTATATAAATTATTATTTATTTTTTTAATCAGTGGTTCTTTCGCTCTTGCGCTGTCAAAAGCATATTTGTGTATGCATAACTAATTATTTTCTATGCGTAATGAACATACCATACACTCACAGGAACGCAAAAAAGTTTTTTTTTCAAAACATGCACCACTAAAAGAAAAAACAAAAATGTTGATAGCAGCTAGAGAGAAGTTATAGCAAAGTAAAATCTAAACAATTTCTGAAATTGGTTATTTATTTGGAATAACAGGACATTGATGCTGAAAAAGTGCAACATAAAAATGAACGGTTTCTGAAATACAAATACTACAAATAAATATTTATTTTATTAAAAGTACGCCGATACAATTTTTCTTGACCGTCTTGTAAAATTAACTATGTTCAAGTGAGGATATTAGATCCCGTTATTCAAATATTTAATATGTCACACTGCGCCTTCAAGAGATATTAAAAATGTCCGAGTCTTAATAATGTTGATGTACTCTTAATTTTTGCTTAACATATTTTGCCATATCGTAGTTTTTTGATATTTTTATTTATGTGTGAATGCAGAGAACTGCGGACTAGGGCAGCTCAGGTTAACAGCAATCAACCACTGTCTGGAAGGTGGGAAAGTATTTGCAA
>JANSTU010007843.1:0-16514 GCA_027564075.1 Bolitophila hybrida
GACATTTGGTGGTCCGGCATGGTCTGATACAGGATTGACTGAAGAGCAGAGGTAAATCTTTTATTTATTTATTAAAACAAAATTATAAATATGTTTTTAAAATATAGGCTTCTTGTTCAAATATTTGTCATATTTTAAACTCATCTGCCTTAAAAATCGTATTTCATGAAAATTTATGTTGAAACATTTTCATATTCAGAATTATATATGAATCGAAGTCAAATACTTGAAAACCATATTTTTGTATTTTAACGTAATTATAAAAAAATGGATGTTGGTAAAAGGTGGCGCCTTTTAGGTTAACTTCGAAAACAGAAACATATAACATCTAATAACTCACGAATGGTATAATGTCAAAGATATTAGGACAAAAACTGATAATAATAATAATACACAGAAACACAGTATGGTCTATCCACGAACGCCATTTATCAAATATTCAGATTTGGGAGCACACATACGTGGTCAGCTGGACACAAATCAGGTAGGGTGAATACTATAAATTATTCTGTATAGTTCACGATTCTTTTTAGTCAAAACTTTGTTTTTAAATATCGGTATAAGAACGTGCTTGCTTATGTTTTGCGTATTTGACATGTATGCGGTCGTATAGAAAAACGCCATCGTATATTCGGTACGCGTACTAAATGCAGTATAAATATGTTCAAAGGCGGGTATTTTTGAAACTGTATCAATCATTTAATATCTGATAATTATAATTTTTTGGGTTTATAAATGTATATTTCAAATTAGGTTATATCATCGATTTTTAAAATATTCTGTATAATTTATTTAGTTTGACACTGAGATCACAAAACTTCTAGCATGGCTTTGTTGCACGCCCAAAACTACAACGGTTCGCGTGAGTCGATTACGCTCAAATGTTCAACAAATGCGAACGACAATTTTGGAAGAGCTTCGCAAGCGCTACACCACACATCCGTCCTTCGAAGTTTCCCTGCTTGAGCGTTGCCCAGACGTACTAATTATTCCGAACAGCTCTGTCATTGCAATACCATTGCCAGATGTAAAAGAAGTAGTCGTGGACGTAACGTGCGGTGCAGCAATACTGCGCGGAGCTCATATTTTTGCACCCGGTGTACTGGCAATGGAGAGCGGAATCCGTACCGGTGAGACGGTCAATGTATATGCTGATCTAACTGGATCATGTAAGAAGGGTACAAATACGGTATTCGAGTCCGATGAGAAAGTCTTTCTAGGTGTTGGTACCGCAAAAATGCAGCGTTATCAGTTATTTGGTGATAAATTGACACCCTCCGGTATTGCCGTTGAGCTGCAATGTACAAGCTCTGGAGTGCCAAGCATTGGAGACACATACTTTCCGACCGGTGAGGCAATGCTGCAGAATCTGCCCTCAATTGTATGTGGTCATGTTCTATCGCCACAACCGGGTGAAACAGTGCTCGACATGTGCGCTTCACCTGGTAATAAAACTACACATTTGGCGGAGATGATGCAAGACACTGGCCTACTGGTGGCTCTAGACAAAACACAAAATAAACTAAAGGCACTACAGGAGAAAATCGAAACATTTGGATTAAAGTGTGTTCAATGCTTTGCATATGATTCAACTAAGTCATTCGTGGAAGAACTAAGCGCAGGTTCTGCAGTTATGAATCCACCATTTGCACGTAACTCATTCGATCGTATATTACTCGATGCTCCGTGCTCGGCACTCGGTAATCGACCGCAGTTACGAAATAATATAAGCCCAAAGATGCTAGCCTCGTATCCTGTCGTTCAGAAAAAATTGTTCAAGGCTGCTGTCGAACTTTTGAAACCTGGTGGTACGCTAGTGTACAGTACATGTACGGTAGTCGTTGCCGAGAATGAGGCTATTGTGCGCTGGGCACTCGATCGTTTCGAACAACTGGAACTGGTTGCTGCCGAGCCGACATTTGGTGGTCCGGCATGGTCTGATACAGGATTGACTGAAGAGCAGAGGTAAATCTTTTATTTATTTATTAAAAAAAAAATTATAAATATGTTTTTAAAATATAGGCTTCTTGTTCAAAGATTTGGTCCCGAGCAGGATCCACTGCGACAGGCCCAGAACGAATTATTTCGAGATACTGTAGGATTCTTTATCGCAAAATTCGTAAAGAAATAGATTAAAACTTAAAAGGCACATTTTTCTTTATGATGTATTTTTATTTAAATATAAAAGAATACAACTAATAAAAGTAATTTTTCAAAATGTTTTTTTCAAAAAAAAAAATTAAAAATCTCAAAAACTTTATTTGCAAGTCGTCTATTTTAGTACGAATTACTATAAATATAAAGAAATTCAGAATAATTAAAATCATTAAAAACACCACTTTCAGAAATTATTTCTAAAATGACATTAGTAATATCGCTTTTTCTTGTTAATAACCACGGTTTTCATCTAGAAAATCAATCAAAAAGGTTGCAATAATATTTTCTTTTATTTCTACATCATCGAAATCGTCGAAGAACAGAAATAGACAAATATATTAATATTTATATACGTTTGTGGGTGTATATAAGATCAGTCGCGCTCGTACGCTATAAAATTAAAACTATCTATATACTTTATACTAATATTGATGATGCAACAGCATGTCCTAATACATAATTTTACATGCGTGTATTTTAAATTTCAAAGCACTTTCATTGTCTATGTTACCAAATTAAGGGATTGGTATTGTTCGTCGCTGACCTCGGTCATCATGAAACTGCCGTCGGGCAAAAGAAGAACTACCTTTCGGGTTCCGCCTGTGAGAAGAATACGAAATTAGTCATATGATGCAAAAGACTTATGTATTATATTAGAAATTACCTGGAGAAGGTAAATCAGCCTGTACAACCTCGGCCGTTATTTGTCCATCTTGTGAATCCGTGTCTGTTGCGATTGTAAGCTGCTGTGTCAAGTCCGACTCTTCGCTGTCGTCCTGTTGTTTAATTATGAATTGCGTGTTTTCGGTGGCTTCTTCGACCTGAATTTTAATACAAAATTAATACAAATTTAGTGTTTTTTTTAATTATTAGGTCTAACCTGTGGCTCTGGCGCCATAGTGTCAACGGCTTCAGCAACAGCATTGTCTAGAGTCAGCATGCCATCTTCACCGTCTTCGGCTGCCACAAACACACACTGTTGTTCACCGTCCTGACCCTGGGCAATCAATACCGTTTGTCCTTGCTCATTCTTGCCGGCAACCTGGTATATCGTACCATCCTCACCGGTAACAATCATCGGAGATCCATCTTCGTTGGTCATCAGTTGCTGGATCTGACCATCCTCTGACATTAACATCGTCGACTGCATCTCCATTTCTTCCATTTTTTTCAGTTCCGGTTCGGGACTCGGTGATGGTGTTGGTTCTCCTTCGGCTTGACCAAGAACTTTACCTGTTATCGGACACAGGGTAAGTTCTTGGGGTGGGCTTGGTGGTGCCTCTACAATCTGGGCAGCTTGACTAGCCTGGAACGAAGACACAAAATTGTCTTCGATCTTTGGAGTTAAGGGTAACTGCTTTCGTGTGATCTTCAAATCACCGTGACGCGTCAAAGCAGCGATCTTTTCTTCCTGCGATTGCTTAGCGCTGTTTGGTGGCATGTTACGAACGACACGTGTTATGCCTCCGCTCTTCTGGCTGGTAATATGAACGTTGCTTGGAGATGATCCCGGGGAGAAAGAGTTCTTCTGAACCTATTCAATCATTTGTTTTAGATTAAATTGTTAAATGTGAAGTAATGTTTGTTTCCAACTATGTTACCTGTGACAATGAGGTTGGTCGAGCTACAACGGGTCTAGCCATCGGTTGAGCAGCTGCACCGACAACAGGTCGAATAGTGGTCGTAGAGCGTGCTGGAGCCGGACGTGTATTGACTAGAGGCTTTGGTGCAATGTTTGACGGAACCCGTACTATACCACTCTGTGGTGAGGGTGTTGTTGCAATTTGTGTCGATTTAGGAGTGGGAACAGCAGCACGTGGAACAAGCTTATTCGGTGTAGATTGGGCACCAGCAGATGGTGTAATTCGTACAACTCCGCTGGTTGTGGTTTCACCCTTAGCTACAACACGTACCTGAGCCTCATTACGAGTGGTCTGTTTCAAATATAAATAAATTAAATGAAAATGCTAGAAAATTAGGACCATAAAAACTTACCGGACTCACGGTTACACCTGGTTTCTTCACGATACCTGTCTGTTTGCCTTCCTTGAAACTGGTGAAAACTACTTCGCCGGCATTTTTCTCCGGAGACTTATGGCCATTTACTTTGATCGCACTACTACTTTGCTTCACAATGCGAACACTTCCAGATTGTCCAGCTTTTTGTAAAGCCTGCGTAACGGCTACACTTTCCGTTTTAATCTGTTTCACCGGAGACATTGTATCGTCCAGCTCGGAATCATGATCGAAATCGCTATCTTCAAGTTTTCGTTTGGCAGACGCAGCGGCTGCATTCTCTTCATTGTCAGCACACCATTGCTTTACCTGATCCATAGCTTTAACCTTTGAGTTACGAATAAGGCGACTGGGTGATAGTGATGAAGCATCGTCAGCCACTACACCAGAAGAAGCTGCAGCTTCTTGTTCTTCTTTCTGTTGCTGTTGCAGTGCTAGAGAAGCTTGTTTAGCTGCAGCCGCAGCACGCTGTTCTTTCTGACGTGCTAGCTGCATCTCGAAAGTTTCCAAAAGTTGCGAGCATTCTTCAAGGTGCGTCTGTGGCTCCCAAGTGTTCTGGTCGTGCGAGAAATTCTCCCATTTGACGAGATATTCGTGTTCACGTCTTCGCGGGTTAAATCGCTTGGCGAGAATCTTCTCGATGACCTGTGATTCGGTGACATCAGAGTTGGGTACTGTGCGAAGAGCGGTTTTACTGTAAAAATGCCAAATATTAGTATTAGAATTATATTTAGAATCGTAAAATAAATCTTACTTAAATCCTTTATTGTGTAGCACTGGATTTGCAGGCAGTTTCGCTAGGGGCGACCGAACAACCGGCTTTTTAACCAATCGAGCAACTGGTTCTTGTTTCTCGACTGACTTAACCGAGTCAAATGAGGACTGGAGTTCTGAGTCCTTCTTAAAAGATTAACGTATATATTTAATTTTAGTTTTAGAAAATATAATATTATTGCTTACATTCTCGTCCTTGCGCTCGACCTTAGCTATTGGCTTTTGCTGAACATTTCTTTGGTTCATCTTTGATACAGGCGAATTTTCTACATACAATAATCAGAATTAAATTAAATCTTGACAATCAAACAAAACGTACTTTTCTGGTCGATCGGTGATGCGTTCGTTCCAGAATCACCTCCGGACGTATCGACGACTGTCTTTGTAATCTTTACGGGCATTTCATGCAATGTACCCTGTCCCATTTTCGTAAACGACTGTATTGTACGACCGGCAACGATCCATGTTTCACGAATCTGCTCGTCCATCTTTAACCAGGACTGGTATAATTTCCAAGAGTTCGTGTTTAGGTTTTTCTTTTCGGCGGTCTGTGAGGACTTCCACAAAAGGTATGCCCATACCTTTGGCTTGTTCTCACGCTGTAATAAAATACTGTTTCGAGGTCTGCTTAATAACATAATATTAGATATGCTTACGCTTTCTTTGTGCGGTGACTCTAGGTCACATCCGCCCTGTTTGTGCTCACGGAACAGTTCCACAAAGTGGAAGACTGCATGACATGTGCCGCACACAAGCACATCACTTTGGGCCATCTCCATTTGGGCATCTGTAAACATTTTATTAAAAATTGTTTCTTCTAAATTTAACCATTTTTAGTTTACTTCTAATTAAATCGGCGTGTTTGCCAATGTCGGATGGGTCCACTTCCTTGCCCATTGTTTAGTATTTTTTTTAAGAGAGCTCTGCAAAATACATAAAAACATTAATTTATTTATTTTATTCTTTTTTAAATGTGTACCTTGTATACAGAATTTTATAATATATCTATTTAATCCTAAAACTTTAAATACATATTTACAATAAAATATAAAAAATATTATAATTATAATTTAAAGCAAAATAAATTACTTGGGGTTTATGTCTTAAACAATTTGAGCGCATTCAGTTTACATCGGTGATGCAATATTGTAAACATCCCAGTTAACATTCAATTTATTGTTGCGCGCCAATCTGTTTACAGTTTAAACAATTATTTAAATATCTTATTAATTACTAACTTGATAAAAATATAAATTATATGTTTGTAATCATAAAAGTGAAACTTTGTGCATATAGGGAAATTCATATGCAAGTGGGACAAGAGACGCTAGCAAAATTGTAGAATATGCGCCTGTAGAAAAATGCATGAACACTATGGATGATTATTATAATGCTTGTTTTATATTAAATAAAATGTATAATATATAAACGAAACGAAAATCTGCACCAAGAGATTCACATGCGCTTTATGTTTGCTAGAACTGCGCGGGCGCTTGCCTCATCGGGCCTCTGTTTCGGAACGCGGTAAAACCGAGACATCGAAACGCGTTTACATTTTTTTTGTTCGCCGTGGCGCAAAACACTCGGAACTATCGACAAATCTAACTTAAGCACAAGCACTTCAATAATTACCTGAAAGCTATTCTAGAATTACGTCAAGGTGGCGAGGTTAGCTAGACGATCGGAGGCTTTTTCTAGCTGATAATCGGCTACAATTTTGCTCACACAACTCTCGCGTAGTTCTTGTTATATGCTTTGATCTAGCGCTTAGAGAAGTTCACATACATATGGATAGCACCGTTCGCTTACGCATCACAAAATGGGTACGCAGCCGCTATTGACCAATCAGCACGCAGTTTGCGATTGTCAAACACTAATGGCCGACCAGTCAACGTGTGTTGTTGCGGCTGAATACCGAAAAGCGAACGGAGCTAGGTGTATACAACGTACTCCACTGAATAATGCCCACTCATTTTACGATACACTTGCATTCATCGTATAACATTTTAACAATCGTATTGAATCCGCTGTAAATAATTTGTTTTGACTTTATATTTCTGATTTGATATTTTTCACGAAGACATTGTTGTGATTTGAAATAATATTCTAAAAAATTATAATTAAACTAATATTCCACCAATTACGAAGTTCAGTGAATACAAAGAAGAATATTTATACAAAATTAAAATGGTAGACGAAGAAGATCCAAAGGAGTATCGATGGGAGACCGGTTACGAGAAGACATGGTACGCATAACCTAACTTACATGAATTGTTTTGAAGCATTTTTGTTTATCTCTTATTCTGTATTACACATCTAGGGAAGCAATAAAAGAAGATGACGATGGCATGGTAGATGGTGCCATTGCGGATATTATTCAAAAGGCCAAGCGTAAGCGTCAGGCAAACAAGAAAGGCCAGAGTCGGTTGGGTATGATGCGTCACTTGTTTATAATCATCGACTGCTCCGAGGCCATGTCAATGCCAGATTTGAAGCCAACGCGACTGATGTGCACAGAAAAGTTACTCGAAATATTCGTAGATGAATTTTTTGATCAGAATCCCATTAGTCAGTTTGGTCTGATTGGTCTAAAGGGAAAACGTGCTGAGAAAATTAGCGATATGGCCGGTAGTGCTCGCAAACACGTAAAAGCTATAAAAATGTTGCACAAAACAGCGTTAGTCGGTGAACCATCGCTGCAGAACGGTCTGGACTTGGCGCTATCAACGCTTAAGATGATCCCGGCGCACGCGAGTCGTGAGATCCTAGTGATCATGGGAAGTCTGACGACATGCGATCCAACTAATATAAATTCAACAATTGAGACCTTGAAGAAAGAAGGTGTCAGGTGTTCGGTGGTTAGTTTGTCTGCAGAGATACGGATTTGCCGGCATCTTGCGGAGCAGACTGGCGGAGTGTACGGTGCTGTGCTTGATGACTCGCATTTCAAAGATCAGCTTCTGCAGCACATAGACCCACCACCGGCAGCACAAAGACAGGAAAATGCACTTATAAAAATGGGTTTCCCCCATGGACAAATCGAAGATGGCAAGGAACCCCCATTAACGATGTGCATGTGGTAAGTATAACACGAATACTATATATATATTATAAAATATGTAATAAATATTCTTTACAATATTCCAGTCATATCGACAGTGTGGATGACCCAAGTAAGCTAACGGCCGGAGGCTATCATTGCCCGCAGTGCGGTAGCAAATATTGTGAGCTACCGGTCGAATGTATGGCATGTTCCCTAACGCTTGTCTCTGCTCCACATCTTGCCCGGTCTTACCATCATTTGTTTCCGGTGAATCACTTTAAGGAGCAAGTATTTACGCGTCAGTGTGAGTTCTGTTATTCATGTCAGAAGATATTTACGGAAGCAAATGACAAACACGTGTATCAGTGTGACCTATGCCAGCAGATTTTCTGCAATGATTGTGACATCTTTATTCATGATACATTACACACTTGCGTTGGCTGCACGACAATACCGGCGGCTGCTCAAGTTGTAAACACTCGTCAGGCTGTCGCACCGCCACATTTGCGCGGGATTTTTTGAAAGAACCTCATTGTAAAGCGCTTTTAAAATACAAAAATTATACTTTCATGTAATGTAATTATTACCGATGTATGGAACATTTTTGGCAAGTTAAAAAAAACAGTAATTTATAAAACTTTTCCATTATGTTGAAATGGTTCACGGGCTCACTCACTTCAAGTAACATCGCATTATCATTGTTAATTGTTAATTCTAAAATCAACCTCATGTATTAGACATTTTGTTTATTTAAATATTTAAAATAAATGTTTATTTATTCGTCATAAATGGAATACTTTTTCGAATACATACATGTATTACTGTTGAACAATTAAAGTAGTGAATAAACATAATATTACTTCTAAACGAATCTGTTTTAATATACAAAAAGAAAACAATATATAAAAATACTTGAAGCTATCACATTTTTTTTCTGGTAATTGTATATAAAGCATAAATATAATATATGTAAATACTTTAGTAGTTGAGATTATCTCGAAATCGTATAGCTGCCCCTCGAGGTGGCCTTTTCATTAGGCATTATTGATATGCGATTCGTATAATCGTAGTTTCTGGTGTTTGCAGCTGCCGCTGCTTCTTTTCGCTGTATTGCGCCCTCTGTAGAATTACGCAAGCCGTACGCAAAATAAATTACATAACCAATGGCCAGCCACACAGAGAACCGAATCCAAGTTTGTACGTCCAATTGGAACATTAGGTACAAGTTTATGAGCACACTGAGACACGGAATCAATGGCACAAGTGGTACACGAAACGTAAGCTCAACGTCTGAGATTGGCTGCCGAGCGATACAGAACATGATGAGCAACATAATCGCAACCACAACCACCAAGGCTCCCAGTTCAAATGGATGTTCAAAATCAATTTCTGTATAGCCGAGTTGAATGCAGAACACAATAGCAAATAGACTATAAACTACGATACCGATTTTTGTGATCGATGACGACAGACTGTTCGGATGTTTTATAAAGTTTAAATTGAAAATCTGTCGTATGATCTGTGAAGTTGTGTGTTCAACTTCTCCACAAGCAAGAGGATCACACTGATATCGAAGTACCAGCACACAGATACAGACGATTGTGTAAGCCAAAAGTGTACCGATTGACATCATGTCGATCAACTGAACCAAGTTGAAAAGCATCGCCATAGTGGCAGCAAATAATCCAGAGAGAATGGTAGCCAGCACTGGTGTTTGTGTCCGTGGATGGATTCGCTTAAAGAATCGGAATATAATACCATCGTTTGACATAGCGTACATTACTCGCGGCAGTGGAAACATACCGCCAAGCATGCTGGTACACAGAGCGAAGATTGCACCGATCGTGACGATCCACTTGATTTCGATCCAGCCGATCTCTTGGAACACGTGTGGAAAAGGTGCAACGGCGTCCTAGAAAGTAATCGAGGTAATATATTTTCTTTTTGCAATAGACAATTGTGAGACAAACCTGCAAGTAATACGGCCACATCATCGTAAGCACCGTTGATACACCGAAGTAAGCGAAAAAGATGATGATCAACGACACAACAATCGAGAGTGGAATGTTTCGCTGTGGGTTTATTGCCTCTTCGCCGGTCGTGGCCACACAGTCAAATCCAACAAATCCATAGAAACATTTTGCCGCACCGGCCATTACGCCGGCAAGACCGTACGGCATAAAACCACCTTCGCCGGCATCTATACCGGCCGGTATTTGATCCTTTGGAATAGCCCAATTTGCTGGATCGGCTAATGAAGAATGTTAATTTTATTGTTATTAAACACGCAATTATTTATTAATGGAATTACATTTAATAGCTCCAGCAACAAGTATTATCACGACAGTGGTTAGATTAACAGTGGTAAATATGTTATTTAGCCAACTGGACTCCTTGACTCCAAAGGCTAGAACACCGGCCAGAATCATTACTATGATGAACGCGAAAAAGTCCGGATAGTCCGCAAGAAAGCTGACATTTATCGGTAACGCTTCTTTCATGTAAATGCTCATTTGGTTATCGACCATAGCGTCAATGTAGCCGCTAAGACCACGTGCAACGCTCGACGTGCCTGGAAAAGGTAAATTTATTTAATAATTTAAAAAAAACGCTTACATTCGGAATATTTGCGGCTAGAGAATTGTTCAATGGTCGAGTGCATGTATTTATATATTTTTAACCGCACGAATCTGGTTAGCCATGGACTAGAAGCTCATACTTTCTGTTTACTCATGAAATTATGTGGAGGTTCTCAATCACACAAATATATATATCATCTCGCAAAAACCAGTTTAGATATACGCATATTTTGAAGTATATTAAATAAAGTGCGCTGTTATTATATGACTATACTCATTAAACGTATTTACTAGATTTTACAGGTAATTATTTAATTCGGAGTGTATTTGGCTCTAATTATATCATTTTATATACTTACCGATGACATACTCCAAAATCAAATTCCAACCAATAGTAAATGCTACAAATTCTCCAACGCTCACGTAACTGTAAACATAAGCCGATCCAGCCTTCGGAACACGTGCTGCAAACTCAGCATAACAAAGGCCGGCGAATGCCGATGCAATGGCAGCAATAAGAAATGATAGTGTAACCGCCGGACCGGCCTGTTCATAGGCCACGGAACCGGCAAGCACGTAGACGCCAAGTCCTAGAGTACTGCCAACTCCGAGTGCGGTCAGATCGAACAGAGTCAGAACACGAGCCAATTTTGAATCCTCACCACTATCGTCGTAACGTTTTCTTCGTGACAATGCGTTCCAGAGGGACTGCATTTTCTTGATATTGCTGAAATATACAATAAAAAATACATATTTAGATGATAGATAAATGGTAGAAAATATGTGTGATTGATGAACCTAGGGAGTGTGACCACCGAGGATTAAAAATCCTCTAATCAAATAGTGCTCCTTTTTAATGTTCCCCATTGTTTTCATAGCATCTCAAATATTTCGGGTGCAGGGAATCTAACGCGATGGTTCAAAAAGTTACGTTAGAGATGATGATTTGTTTCATTTTCTAAGAACAGTTTTCAGATAATAGGACTTTCATTCATTGTAGCATTAATAATGTACGAGTATATAATAATAATTTGTGATGTTGATTTCATCTATATTTTTAAGGCTAAGTGCATTCTGGTTTTGCACGTCGCGCTTAAATTCCCTTCCCATAGAGAAACTATGGGAAGCGCATTTCGCTTCTTGCGAATTAAAACTAAAACTATACTTATTGTATAATAAAACCAAAAATTAAATATTTATATAATATTTATCGCAAACATTGTTTGTTACGTGTTAAAATCACGAATAGATCTATTAATTTTAATACAAAATAACAAATTTATGTCAACAAGAGGATAAACAGACGAAAATTCAGATGGAAAAGTCGCTTTTTTTGGTGAGCTTGTTTTTTTGTTAAGAGGATTAATCTCACTCATTTTCCATTTTTTATAATTTCAATTTTTTTCAATTTTAAGTTAAACTTATATATAATATAATAATATATATAATATAAACATAAATTATATTCATTTAATTTGCTTAAAATAGTAAAAACAACATCAATGATATATGTATGTGCTGAACATAACATAAATTGAAAACAGTCAATGTTCCTTTTCTCCAAACATTATGGATAATAAATCTCACGCGACTTTTCCATAATTTTGACAGATATTGTGTGGACAATATGTCAAAACTAAGCAAAAGTCACGTGAGATTTTAATTAAAATATGGACAGTGGTCACAGTACCACTTAATTTAATTTTAAATAATTAATCATTTTTTTTTTAAATACAAATAAATTTATATAAAACTTGACAAATATTATATATTTGTAACTCATCTCATTGGATCCGGTTATCCCTTGTGGGACATAGGGCCAGTGTGCGATGTCGCACACCGGATTCATTGACCATTATGCTAATGTGCTGTTAGTGCTGTGCTACTCCTATTGGAGCTACTGTGTTATAACGCTAACAACACATCCCCGATGGTTAGGAGTGTTAATTTCCCCTGACGCGACTCTAACAACTTTGCAACAACTATCTCTTTATTAACGAATCATCAACTACTCGGATGCGGAATGGAACAACTACGGGTCGTCTTGGCTACAAACACCGAGTTGGATTTCGGAACGTTCGTTTTGGACTATAATTGCAGATGGGCGACGTGAACAAGCCATGAACGAGATGAGACGGTACAAGCTGCACGTTCTTGGACTGAGCGAAGGGCAGCTGTAGTGCAAAGGTGAACCACTCGCAGCAGTGGGGAGGAAGTCGTCACTTTACGTACATATGTAAACACAGATTTAATTTGAATATTATTTTCGTTTTTTCTCGTTTAATGACTAACATATATATAATAAAAATAGTTAATTGTTCTGTGCCAATATCATATCACACGCCTTTTAAATTTTATTATTCATATGTAAAGCATAATGTGTGTACTACAAGGTTTTCGTATGCATTGTCATTACTTCATATGAAAAGCACAACCAGCTATCTGTGTATATCTGTGGTACCAACGTATACTTTATTATACAGGGTTTACAATCCTTTGTCATTTATAAAATTATATCATAAACATTTGACTGACGATTGAATTACACAATTATTTTTCTGTTTGGGTCTTTGTCCTATTGCGTTTTGCGCATAATTTAAATTCATAAAGCTATATATTTAATATTCAATATATTCCTAATTATTGCAAACTAGTTCGTAGATTAGCAAAGATTTATAATTATACATTTTTTATTGAGTGCGCAGCAGACACTTTGTGCTATATTATTTGTTATTTGCTATTTTGCCATAATATTTGATATTCGATAAAGAATAAAAATAGTCGAAATGAAACAGCAGAAAAACTTTTTTTTATGGCATGGCAATTGCAGCAATAATTACTCGTACATTGTCAATGTCATAAATATGCGGCTTATTTAAATACTTTAACGCGAGACCTACTATTGTCGTTGATAGGTGTAAATATTAAAAAAATGATCTACAATCGAGTTGTTAAAAAGAGCGTGTATGTTAATTTAGTATGTATTTATTGAATAACGTTTTTGCATGTAATTAAAACCCGTAAATACCAAATACAGACGACTTATCAAATATAGGATATAGCAATATGTATGTATACGCATATATTTATTATTTATATACATATTAAATAGGAAACAATAAGATAATATTAATATAAAGCAGGTACATATTCTTGTTAAAAACCTGTAGTCTAAAAAATGTGTGAATATAGTATCTGTATGTATTTGCAAACGATGAAAAGATGAAGGTCGTCTGGTTGTGCGGGCAGTTTTTATTTAAAATAATTGATTGCGATTTTTTTATCGTATAAATTATAATATTTTTAGGTTTCAACATTGTATATAATAACATAAAATATAGGTACATAATCATAATGGAATTAATTCATCAATACTATTTTTTATAAGAAATGGGCTCGAATGCAAAACAGTCAATTGTGACTTTCGACGGCGTTTTAACACTTCCCATGACACTTTTATGTACCAATAAAATATGTTTCTACATTTGCATCTCATTCGATCCTGTAATCCCTTGTGGGACATAGGACCAGTGTGCGATGCTGCACACCGGATTCATTGACCATTACGGGTTAACACGACTAGTCAGGTCATGTGCTGTTTGTGCTGTGCTGCTCCTATTATTAGAGCTACTGTGCTCTAAAACTCACAACACAACCCTGATGCGACTCTAACAACTTTGCAAGGCAAATGTGCATATTTTATCATCGAAAATGAATTTGTCGAAAAATTTGTAACGAAAAGTGCCATATCGTCGGTAAAGTTCGGTAAAAATTCGTCTAACTTCGTGAAATTTAAAAAAAATAATAAAATAAATAAACATAAAATAATAATATTATTTTTTTTAAATTAAAAAAAGAAGAAAAGAATGATAAATAAACACAAAATCAAGCATGAGCATTTTCAACGATTTTTACTACTTTAAAAGGTGTACATTTTTTGATAAGTATATATCTATGCACAGAGATCTATTTATATTCGGAATCAGTATGTATTAACCAATGAGATGTCTTACGATCAGTTTTTGTCGCGCTTACGTAAGAGAATATCTAACGCAGTTGGACGTTTGTTGTGGTTGGCCCTATTGTATATTTGACATGAGCCAATTCACCGTAAAGTTTCACAGCTAAACAATTTTGTTTAATTAAACTAAACACACAAACGAAAACCCCCTTTTTAAACACTGTGTTATTTTAAAAAAATATATATAAATGGCTGATGTATAAATAGATATACGTTTTATTATAAATATAATTAGAATAGACCTTGAATGAGCTCAGCACTAGGTTAATTTACCGGCAAAGCTTTATTATATGTATGTATGTATGTACTAGCCTATTGTTGTAACAACTGTATCTACTATGTATATATGATATACAATTGTATACACACATATATTTTATACTTTAAGTTATTTTACATATAAGCAAATACATTATATATAAATAATAAACATATTGTGGGAGAATTCAAAACAAACAGGTTCTTTACATTTAGATCGTCATATTTATTTTATATATTAAAAAATCCCCTAATTTCGAAAGAGTGTTTGCATTTTCAATTTACATCAACGACATTTTCGGACAAGGTGAAAAATATGCCGATATGTGCCGTGCAATATTTTGCCAATATTTTTTGACGTAATATAAATGCACATACAATTTAAAAATCATTATAGGATATTTTTTTAAAGTAACTTAACAAATTACAAAAAAATTGGTTAATGTTTATTGATTTTTGAATCCTTTAATTTACATTTTGTTCCCGTCATAAAATCGAGATAAAACTGGCAATGCAAAAAGAAAACAAAAAATATAGTAAAATTATTATATAAACGATTTTTATTATTTTTTATAGATTCAATGAAATTCGAACCTGTAAATTTATTATATTTTATTTTAAGGCAGCTATGCAATATAAAAGAATACATTTATTCTACAATACAACTTTTATAAATAATTTGATCTAAAAATGGCGGAGATCCAGTTTCTTTTGAAAAAGTATGTAAAATAATAAAATCTTTTTTGTATAATATTCGTATAAGGTACCTAATATATTATTATAAATTGCATGAATAAAACTTATATTTATTATAGCTTGCACTTATGCGTAACGATAATGTTTTTTCCACAAGATGTAGTATCATAAATAACTAGTCAGCAATTAATAAACAATGAAATCAAGATATCATAATGAAATTGCAACATCATAATAAATGAAATAATTAGGAATTAGGTTTACTTAATTGGTAAAAGCGCCAAGATTTTCAACATATATGCATACTCTATACTTAGATTGAATATATCGAACTTAATTATTATTTTAATTACCTTAAATTTCAACTGATTTACTATCAGTTACTATCGAGTGGGACAACGCCTTGGCTGGAGGACGGGTATGTTTGATTCCCGGCTCGATTCCATAAACATTTAAACCGAGTTTAAACCCTGATATTAATAAAATCGAATTATATACATGTGTATATGTAAATTGGTCAGTGTATTCCAAATACATATATAACTTATTTCAGAAATATATAATAGAAGGAACCTAGCGATTTATACCCAATTCCATCTACGTGATTTCAATTTGAATCTAGTTTAAACTCCGATAACCAAATTTAAACTGCCGATGGCATTTTTGTCCATGTCAATTTTTGGTGGAATTAATGAATAAGAAATGTCATATTTTTGATAAGCATGTGTGAATGATGTTGATGATGATTAGTTAAAACAGACCCAAAAAATGCAGTTATGCAATTATGAAATAGAAATAGATTATGAGGTCGAAATAAGGGCAGGCAACATTATTAATAATGGGTGATTCAAGTAGAGATACTTTTTTCAATAGCCTTTTTTTGACAGATCACATGTGAGTCGTGTCATGCTGTCATGTTATTTTTGTTTAGTATTGTTTGGCATTTCATAATGGAAAGACTTACGCCTGA
>JANSTU010007854.1:0-16511 GCA_027564075.1 Bolitophila hybrida
AATATTCATGGCCTGAAGCTTATGCTGTGTATTTGGTGGGACCAGCAAGGTGTGGTGTACTATGAGCTGCTCCAACCAATAGTATTGGTGGTCGATATAAAAAGGACAGTTAAGTAACCCCTTAACTCTCCTTTTTATATCGACCACCAATACTATGTTTACAAGCGGTTAAAAATCTATTAGGTATTTAAGTATTTTTTGGCGCAGCAATGGAATATAAAATGTCGACCGAAACCACAAAAATTAGTCGGCGCAAATGAAACCCTTAGGGCGAGAATGCATCAAAGTTCATCATCATTTTTTGAGCTGAGGGGGGAGGTACGTAGGACTATAAGGTATCATCTGAAAGGTATTTAAAATACCTATGTTTAATACGTAGAATAAATCGGATAACCCTTAAGTGAGATATGAGCAAACATTTCATTTCTATATTATTTGTGTGTACAGATGATGATGGTTAAAAAAATGTAAGGGTTAAAGAAGTTTCCGCACACAGACGTACTATTTTATGGTTCATGAAAATTATACTTTAGGTGTGGTGACGAATGTAAAAACCAAATTCATTTATAAAAAGCACCTGAGAGTTAATGGTAAAATAATAATTTAAGGCTGTTTGTGTATTTTTGTTATTTTTTAACATTAAATAGTTGTAAAAACCATTTTTTTTAAAAAAAGAAAAAAAATCGGACGTTTGTGAGCGGAGTTATGTGTACAATGATTGCATTTTTTTACATGTTACCAGATAGAGTAGAGTTGAGGGTCTATTTCTTGGCCATTCTATACGCCGTTCTCAGGGCTCTTTTACCTTAGGGTGATTAAAAAGTGGTTTGCCATAGGGCACTATTCTTTTGCCGTCTATCAGCCGTTATCATGGCTGTTATTGCGTAGTGTGATTAAAAAACATGTTTTCCATAAAGTAATATTTCTTGGCCTTCTATCCGCCATTCTCCGAGTTGATTTTAAACTGTCACCACGTCTAAAGTATAATAAAATTTCAGCAATAAAAATATCACTCTTCATCAACGGAGGAAGACAAGAAATAGTGATAGCATCCGTATATTGTCCATACGATTCCCTACTGCGACCACCATCCGAGGAACTAGCTGCTTTGGTCACACATTGTGAGCAGTCCAACTTGCAACTTCTAGTATCGGTGGTTGCAAATGCTCTCAATATCTGCTAAGGCAGCAGCAATACGAACTTTAGAGGTAAGGAACTTCTAGAATACTTATCAAGAACGCAACAAAAGTAAGGAAAGAGGTCATTTACCTTACCCTAGCTACAATGATCACAGAATCATCGAATTCAACCTAAAATCAGAAATCATTATCAACTGATCTGATCATAGAAACCTGAGGAAATGTGACTGGGGTCTCTATCGGCAGTTGATAATTTCAATATGCCTATGAGCATTCCACTCACTGTCGATAATCTGGAGAGATTAGCCAGCGAGTCTTCAAATATTCTTACGGAATCATTCAATCAGAAAAACACGCTCTGAACATAAACTACCATGGTGGAATAATAGATAACTTAGGCGGTCTCTAAGACGGCTAGAAAACAAAGTTAAATCCCGTCCTGCGCGTTTCTATGATGAAATGCTTCAGGCAAAAACACTTTATAAAAAAGAGCTAAGAACAGAGAAACTCTTGGAATACTTTTTGTGGAGAAGTAGAGACGCTTTCAGCAACCTCTAGGTTCACAAAGGATAAATATGCCCAGTTGGGAAATGTATTGCTCGACGATGGTTCAAGCACGGAAAATCACACGACACTTTGAAACACCTGATGAGTAACCATATAGGGCGCCAGGACCGGATGGTATCTATCCAATAATGCTTCAAAAACTAAGTAAAAATCATCTAGACTTAATCTCCAAGATCTTCAGATCTAGTTTAGCACTGAGTTACATCCCTAAAATGTGGCAAATTGCTAAATTGCTAGAGTAGTTTTTATTCCTAAATCAGGAAAAGACAATTTCAATTCAGCAAACTCTTTCCGCCCAATTAGCCATAAATCATTTGTACTTAAAACACTCGAAACAATGTGCGACAGATATCTCAGAGATACTCCGATGCACGAAAAATTCTTAAATAAAATGTAACACCCTTACTTAACTGGGAAATCAGTCGAAACCGCTCTTCATATGCTCTTAATGTTATGCAACAAGCATTAAGAATTGTAAAAAAAATGGTGTATTGACAACCAACTGTCTGTTAACCCTTCAAAAACAGCACTGCTTCTCTTCCCACATAAAAGAAAGTATGAACTTAGCAAATATCCAATACTTTTCAAAGGAAAACTAAAGCTCACAGCTGAAGTGAAATATTTAGGAGTTATCCTGGACATCATACATATCATACCCAAAACGGAAGAATGGCAGACTGAGAGCCACTGCACAGGATGTGGATCTACTATATTCACCGATGGCTCCAGAATGGACGGCCAATCAGGTGCTGGAATATTTTCAAGTAGAGAAAATATAAAGCTGCACATACAACTTGGAAATTTTGCAACAGTATTTCAAGCAGAGATACATGCGATTCTTCTAGGTGCACAAATCCTTCTTGAAAAATAAGTAACAAACAAAACTCTACGTTTCTTTTATGACAGTCAAGCAGCTCTGAAAGCTATTGACACACTCTTTACAAGATCGGGTCTGGTAAAAGAATGCCTGTTCACACTTGATCTTCTAGCTCTACAAAATTCAGTAGAGCTCTTTTGGATCACAGGCCATTCACGCAAATGGTCCGAAACTCCTTTAATCGGACCGGAACCTGCTTGGGGAATCCCCGTTCTTATGGGAGAACTACCATACAGACACACTTGAATAAACTTCATACACTGAAATGGGAGTCACTTGATACGTGTAGACAAGCTAAATCTATATTTAGTAAACCTAACAAAAGTGACTTTCTGTTCTTAATTAAAACTGGTCATCGTAAGCTTAAAAAAATGGTAAAAAAACTAATAGGTCATTGTTTTAGACCTCCACCTCCTCCAAAATCCGAGCTATAGAGTCGCCATTATGCAGAGGTTGAAACAGGGACAACGAAACACTGGGACACATTTTTCTGTCAGTGTCCAATGCTCCAGAGAAACAGAACTGTGCACCTAGGCACGCCAGTAACTACAATCGATGTCATCAAAGAATTAAGTCTCAATAACATCACAGCCTTCGTTGAGAGCACAAACTGGTTCTCGGAAGAAGATCACGGAACTTCAAAAAGAAATCTATCTATCTATCTACCTTGCTACTTTCAACCAAACTGTTCGCTGACGTTGACCCCCATAATGTTTATTCAAAGTAATCCCATTCCGAGAGTCGATACAACGTTGACAACGATTCAAAAGTGATTGAAATGAGTTTATTACATAACGTCATTCACCGGAATAGCCTTCAGAGTTCGCGACCGCCTTTATTGTGTCCACATCTTCAAAATAGTATCCTTTCAGATGAATTTTTAGTTTTGGGAATAGGAAAAAGTCGCACGGAGCCAAATCACGCACATTCCTCGGTCTGGTCTATCTTTCTGACAGCCATTCGGCACTTTTTCGCTTTGTTCATATTTTGTCACCAGTTACAATTGATTTAAGCCAGTATTTTTCATGGTCCCTAAAAAAGTGTGGTACAAATCGGGCGCATTCCTGTCCTGTCTCTTGTTCAAATACTCGGTGAGAATGGATTGTATAATCCGTACGGCGTTCCCAAGGCCTCTGTTCTCATTCTGATAGGGAACATTTCGATCGTTTGCAATGAATTAACGATTTTTTTGGATTACGTTGTCGTTCGTCGTCTTCAATAGATTTCCGTCGCGGCAGATGTACCATGTTTGGCATTGTATTTAATTACAGCTCTTTGATGTGATGATGTTTTTACGACGGCGAGGTTATTTGTGTATTACGAGAACAGTTATAACTTTGAGATTAAACAATACTTTTTTAATCGGTTTCCTAAGGTTAGAGAAAGGCTAGATCTTTCCAGTGATTGTGAATTTGTGAAGATAGCGCTACGTGAAGAAAATTTATGGTTCGAGTCTTAGGAGAGTTTGATAGCGCTGTGGCTTGTTTTATATTCATAAGTGATATATGCCCTGTATGGCTTCTTACACTATCGCCGTATGGAACATCGAAGAAGTGCTGTGACCTATTTTTTCTAATAATGTAGGACAAAGAGTAACGAAATAAAAAATACGTAATATAAGAGAGTATATAGAAATACTAGTTTTACTCTTTTAAGCAATATTGTGTGTAACTCAGGGCACTGCCAACTATTGCTGCACTGGGTACGAAACAGTTACAGTGATCGGATTTAGTTCAAATATGCGCCGTTTTGTTCGATAATCTGTTTCCATCTAGACGTCTACGCCACGGATTCTTCTCTTTCAACGCTCATATATCAGTCAATTTTATTCGATTCGACCTGCAATTTGAATGACATATTCTCAGATAGTTATGTTCAAAAATATGTAACAAATAAAATTTATGAAAATTCAAAGTAACAATTGGGGGTAACCCCTTAAAAGCGTGGTAGGGTATTTTCCCTTTTTAAATGAGTATATAGTATTAATATAATATATTGCACAAGATCTGAAAACAAAAGCTGCTCTTGGCCTGCATTTGGAAGAAATGTGTGGTAAAAATAAAGCATAACTAAAATACGCTTATATCGACGACATTTGACTAGCCTGTCGCAACCTTGATGAATATCATTCTCAAGGTTTTTCTGAGGATAGAAGAGTTTGTATAGCTTTGTCTTTTTAACAAACTCAATAAGTTCAAACGGGATTGTAATGGCGGTTTTTAGAACGTCTGGCTTGACCGGAATCGCATTAAATCAAGTTTTGTAAAAATGTTTTACCGTATAATTCTGCCGTGAAATGGGAGGCGAGTTCACGTAGTTTATTTATTTATTACAAAGCGATTTCTGTGTGAATCGTCACCAAATGACCGATCTCGATGCGGAAATCTGTCGTTGCAATTGTGCTACCTGCAACGCAAGTGTTGACTCTGATCCACGTGATGTTGCTGAAATGGAGCTATAGTCTCAAATCTGTTACTATAACCGTTTGTACAATTAACAGTTCTCTAGCTAGCTGTCCCAAGAAACCGTTTTCTCTAAGTATTTTTAGAAAAAATATAAAAGAAGTATATCGAACGTATATCGACCGTTAGAGCGGTCTTTGTTATAAAGAGTTTTCTGCCGTATTAAATTAACACACAACGCAATATACGGTCTTTTTTTCGTCTTTTTAGGGTATGTCTTTTACGTTTCTAGTTACGGTAGACATACACTAAAACATAAAGTTGGCGTGCCTAAATACTTTTCCACTCACTCAAACTGGTACGGTATATTATTTTATATTATGTTGCGTACATCAGTCTGAGTATGTACGAGTTCATCTTATATCAGTTAGAAATGCTGGTTTGTTCATAACGGAAGTAAATCGCAAATTTTTTAATTTAAATAAATTCTAATATACAAAATAATAATGTATTCGTGTTCAGTACAGTACTTCTCATAGTGTCCAATATCAGCACATCGGATTCATTGAACGCACGAGTTCACACGACATAGTATCAAAAAAAAAAAACATATCTTGGAATAAGAAACTTTTTTTTTTTATTTTTAAACCCATAATATCTTTATACTTTCAATGCCGTTAGCGTATATCTGCCGTATATCTTCTTTCAAATTTTCTATTGTGTTAGCGCATAATGCCGTACATCTCCTCCACCTCCAGCCAAAATCCGTTTCCTCCTCACACTATTTGCAATCGTGCAGCAATGTTATGCGCTGTATGCAAATTATGTGAATATTTCCACTTGGTTCATAAACAATATTTTTGTCTCAGAAACTTTAATTATTTTCACATAATTTTTTTCACTTCACCAATTTCCGTACTCTGTACGCGTTCACTTTTGCAAATATTTACCGTTCTGATTACATCAACCTAATGCGAGCTTTCAATTTCCAGCGTTGTGCACTCGCGTGAGCTTTTCACTTTGCCGAGAGACCTCACTGTCTTGCTAAATTTAAATGTGATTACTTTTTTAACTCTCTCATAAAATATGTTTCTAGTTGTTATATTTATGCAGAATAAACATATGTTTCCTGCAAAACACGATTTCTACGGCCATTTCAATTCCAACATGCGCTTACACAAATAATGTATGCAAAACTGTTTCAGTTACAATATTATGTGGTGTGTATGTGCATTTCCAGTTATATTTGTTATATTTATTTGAATATATACATTCTCGTTCATACAGAAGCACATCCTCAACGCGTGCTCGCGATAATTTGTGTTTTATATACATACATATGTATAATACACTGCATTTGAGGTGGTACAAAACTCTACAGAGTGTTATCAGTTAGCTAGACGCAATAACATATATACATATATATATTAAACATCTTGTATTTTATAATATATACAATTATACGTATATAGAATTCTATACGCTATATAAATGGTCATTTCAAATGAAACTTTGACCATTTCCGGGAGTTTTGTTTGAGTTGTGCGAGCTTTTCGGTTTCAATTCTGGCAGTGCGGACAAGAAGCTCGCATAGCACATGAAAACTCACCCGATTCATAAGCGAGTACTCTCGAATTAGATTATAAAGTTTAAATGCAGTTTTATCAATTATGCAAGTATATATTCTATATACACAGACAAACCAAAAATGTATACACATTTCTAGTCAAAAAGAAGGGTTCTGCAAGGAGGGTTGGTTTTTGGAGAAGACCATGCCACGATACCGAAACTCTGTTTATTTATATAAATGTATGTCGTTTCGTCTGAATGACATGCGCACGTTTATATACACGCGCGACTAAATTTATTTGAAACTATTCAAATCTCAAATAAATAAATTACGAACGTTAATCCGGTACAAAGCGGTGTCGCTTAGCGCACTTTAAAATAATTACAAAACATTTAATTATTAAAAGATTCGCGCGCTTGTGTCCCGGATCCTAGTAAACCTTGCGAGCTGGAGGGCATGTGTATACAACAGGACACGCAGACGTTATACCAATCTGTAATGGACTATAAGTCTCTTTCTCTATATCGTCCTGCTATACCCCTACCTCCCTTCCAACAGAACGTTCACATTGCTGCTGCAGCTCCTCTTCCTCTATAATATGTATACAGTAGCTGCAGTCGTGCGGAGAGCGGACTGCACAAAGTTTATCCATTCAATGCGCATAAATATACATACATAATTGAATTTGCGTGAACGAATTTTGCAGCAAGGAAAAGGGGGTCAAGAGGAAAATGCTTTAATTGAAAATAGCGCAAAAACTGCACGCTATATACAAAATCCGGCAAAGATAAACATTTGCACAGAGAAAAAAAAGAAACAGCCGAGATTGATTCAAGATTATTTATGCATGTAATTTTGGTGTGCATATTTAGTTGGTTTTTTATGTGCATTTTTTTGTTTTTCTTATCCTTCGTTTATTCGAACGTCGAAAGACAATTTAATTTTCGTTAGCGTGTTCACTGTTTAATGTGCGAAAGAATTACACGTTGGCCAGTAAGCTATGCTCTTGCAATTTGACTGCAGGCACATAGGACGATAGTGGCCAAGAGGTATAATAATCATTAGGTGCATGCTCCTTGTTCCTTGTTTTAGCCATGATGTACTGGAGTACTGCGATTTTGAGATTACTCGCGAGAAAGCTGAAATGGAGAAGAGAGCTTTAATTAACTCAATGGAATTTGTAAATGTTAAAAGTTAAAACCATACACAGTCAAAATAGTAGGAGTACTACCTGGAAGAGACAGTACATATAATCATACTTGTCCTTTCCTATAAAGAAACTGGTCCTTTGCTGAACTATATATCTGTCAGTATATGGTCCAAATCTGCAGTAAAATTGTTTTTATTTTGTTCTCGTATATTATAATTTATATAATATTATACAGTGGCGGGCAACTAAATGGAAACGTCATATTTTTTAATTAATTTTGTATATACTTATTGTATTTTAAAATAGATCGTTTAATTTTTTAGATATTGCCTGCGCTGAGTATCGTTATAGCTTGTATACATTTTGTTTACAAATATAACACATAACTCAATAATTCCGTAGGATGACACATAGATGTAATAAACCATATGATTTGTAGGATGTACCAACCTTAGAAAGATATCTGTCAAAATTTCATGCCACTCCGACGATTAGTTTACTAGTTACAGAGATTCAAGTGACGCTACTTTTGAGTTTTTCAAAAAAATGAATTCAAACAAATTTCGTGTGTTGATTTATTATTGCTTTTTGATGGGTAAAAATACCATCAAAGCCAAAGCATGGCAAGTGTTATCCGGACTCTGCCCCATCGAGACAAACGGTGGAGAAGTGATTTGCTGATTTTAAACAGACACTGACGATGCTGAACACTCTGGAAGGCCAATTGAGGTGGTTACACCGGAAAACATCAAACAAGTCCACCGAATCGTTTCCGAAAACCGAAAAGTGAAATTGCGTGAGATAGGTGACACTTTGAAGATATCAGAAGGTAGTGTGCACAGTATTTTGCAGGAACATTTGTCCATGAGAAAGCTGTTCTCAAAGAGGGGTGCCGCGTCTGCTCACAGTGGACCAAAAACAACAACGTGTTGATGATTCTGAGAGCTGTTTGGAGCTGTTTAACCGGACTTTTTGCGCCGGTATATGACAATGGATGAAACATGGATCCACCACTACACTCCAGAATCAAAACGACAGTGGACTGCAGCCGGAGAACCACGTCCAAAGCGGCCAAAATAGCAAAAGTCGGCTTTTAAGGTTATGGCGTCTGTATTTTGGGGATACGCACACGGAAATTTGTTCATCGACTATCTTGAGAATGGAAGAAAAATCAACAGCGAATACTAAATGGCATTATTAGTGCGTTTGAAGGAAGAAATTAAAAAAAAACGGACACAACGAAGAGAAAAATATTCTCTTTCACCAAGACAATGCACCGCGTAACAAGTCGATCGCAACGATGGCCAAATTGCACGAATTGAGCTTCGCACCCACCGTATTCTTCAGATTTGGCTCCCAGCGACTACTACCTCTTCGCATACAAAATAAAATCTTTCTATAGAACCTTAATGTAATCAACATGCGCATCTCCACCGATATGCCCCGGCTGTATTTACTTGGGCGCAAATTCTACACATATGTTTGTTTAGCCGAAATAGTCCCTCAAATTCCGAACAAACGGCCCAAACATCCTTTCACTATCTCTACACGTCGCCGAACTCGAAGTTCCCTATGAAAAGGCTAACAAAATATTTTGTAATAATTAAATACTATTATTAATACATTATTATCTTCTACATACTGTTGTTCGTTTTCTTGTTGTTCCTGTATTCTTCGTTGGCGATGGCGACGAAACATTTTAATAATGTGTATTACGAGTTACGAGTATTGAACAAACATTTCGAGAAAACTCGTACAAACTGTATATTGTTTATATTAAACAATATAATATCACAATATTGTATATAACATTATACGAAGTATTATTTGTATTTTAAAGTACAAGCTGAGATCGATGCGTAGAACATTCTTTCGGGAGATAATGTAAAAATACATAAATGTAAGAAAATATAATAATAAATCTTAATAAATATTTTATTAAAAAAATATTGTTATGTTAAATTATTTTTTTTTTAATTATTTTAAAATTAAAACGTGTCAGACGAAACAGGCTCCTCCTATAGATCTCCAAGATCATTGCATGTCACTGAGTCAATGAGTCATCAAGGCCTGACATGCGAATCGAATAGAGCTCTCCCGAAATAGACAAAACCATGATGATCCTGTAAGAAAAACCAAGATAGATGTGCACCACTGTTGTCGTAACGGTCAAATAAAAGAATACATTATTTCCCTAGCTTATTGACCCAATTTTTACTAACAGTCACAGCCAACTTATATAATAAGTATATATACATTAATATATTATTTTGCAACCAATCACTCTTACACATGCATGCATTTTTATGGATCATACGCGTACATACTCGAATTTTCTAACTTCAAAGCAAAATTATAGGGAAATTCAATTTCCTCTGTACCTTATAAAGCATTGCGTTCATTACTAATATAATAATATATGTGCTGTGTATATTTGTTGTTTTAGGCCTATGGGATGTGAACTGGTGAAGTTGTCGGTGGCTGTGCACACTTCTGAAAGTTATATACATTTTAATATGTTTATGTATGTACCTAATAAGTAGACTGCAGAAATGCGAATTCCCAGCAGTTTCTCTGTAATGCACTTACGTTAGAACGACCACGTGATTGACGCCCCTTTATATATAGCACATTTTAGAATTTTCTTTCGCTATTTGTGGTTGCTAGGAATATGAAGTTCGCATATAAAATAAGCTTTTAAAATATATGTATAATACATAAAAGGTAAAAACACGACAGGCAGACAAAGGCACAAGCACAGCCATTCAAAGAACTTCCGGTTTGTTAATTAATTTCCAACGCGACTTCCGCTGAAATCACTTTCAAATGCGAATTTTAACGAAATTCGGAGTAAAAATGAATGTCGAATTTTCTCCATAATTTAACGTTTGACTAAATTAACACAAAATGAATTAAAGACTTCTATATTATAATATTATGTTATTATAATGTCTGTGTGAGAATTCATTATGTAGTAGTATTGATTATTTTTTTTTTAAATTATTGTATTTATTCAGCTAAATTCATATATAAATATTTATATATAATTATCTTTTACATAATAATGCAAATTTTTATAAATTGAGTTAAATTTATAGCACTTTTTAAAGCAAGCGGTAATTACAGTTTAGTTACTTAAGGGGTTATATACAGTTGTGATGGATAGCTATTTATAGCGCACTACCTGCAAGTGGGCAAACCGATGTTTTGGAGGTTGCAAATGATGCAGAAGTACCGATTTTTCACATGTTTTGACATTTGCAAAACAAAAGTAGAATAATTCTTTTTTACACAATGGCTAACATATTTCTTTAGTTATAGCCTCAATTCTCGTATTAAACGAATTAAAAAAAATATATGCATATTTACTGAAACTCTGAAACGTAAAAAAATGTCGATCGCTAGACATAAAAATGGCAAGACATAAAGTCCGGACATTTTCGTAGACATAATTTGTGTCTTGCCTTTTTGCTGTCTCCACGAGATTTTTTTAATTCATAACAAGTCATGCCAGGAGATCCAGTTTTAGAAACATGTACTATTCGACGTTGACAAAAGATTCTGAATATTTTTTTTTATGATGGTGTCAAAATCGAAAAAAAAATAATCTTTTTGCGCGGTACAACTCTATATAACCACATAAAGAAACTCCAATTTAATCTTGATCAAATTTCTAGCATAGCGTGTATTGAGTAATTTTGCCAACACGTTATAGAATTTCGCAATTTATCACAGATTTCTATAATATCACATATCGATACATAGTTTTGAATTGTCCACACCCCAGTCACAGTTAACAAACTTCATAATAACAGTCTTTCTTGTCATCATTACCAGCACAGTTGGAACACGTAACACTTTTGGAACAACCACTTGCGAATTGATTATTATCGCATCTAAGACATGAGCATATTGATGTAATCTGCAAATGTCCCATCATCCAATATAAGGTTTTTCGGTCTCTAAGATCTTCTCTCTCTATTAATGTAAAATATTTTGTTTACCGATCGATTGTTGACACTACAATTTTTGAATCCTTAAGTCAGTCATTTTGAATTTGTATGTAATTTAACAGAGTTTTACAGTTTTATACCGAATATTTTTAATTGTGGCTATTTTTGTTCCGGGATCGTTATGTCGTATTGTTCACAAAACGATAGCATTTTTTATTTTTTAAGGATCATCTTTATTTATGTTAGAATGAGTGATCCGCTACAAGCATTTCTCACTTCGTTTAGGTTTAATGACATTGGACTAAGTTTATTGTCTTTAATTGCAGCTTTAGTTTTGTTACTGTCTTGTTTATTGTTTAGAAGTATTGCTACAACTGGATCATTTCCGCTCTTGACAATTTCAGCTTATGTTTTAACAATAGAAATTTTGTTTTCATATGATTTTGTGAACGTTTGATTTGACTTTTTTTAATTTAAATTTTTGTATTGGGCTCGTTCACGGCATTAGTCGCCTATCGTGGACTTTTTTTCTAGTATAATAACAGTAAATTAAAATTTCGAATGTCAAAAAATATTATTTAATCTTAGAAACCCGTTGTTGTTTTTTTACAAACTAGCGGCCCTAACCTTTTTATATATTATTTTATAAACACAAATTCTGTACTTTCCAGGTAATTTAGGAGTATGTTACCAATTTATGAGTTGCTCTGGAATGTGCTTAAGTGTCTTTTTAAAACAATACTTTCGATAAATGGTCTTGGAATTTAGTTATTGTTTATTTTGCTTATGCACTTAAATTTTACGTTCGTATAGATTACCGTATGTTGCTATTTTCTCCTTATTAACCTGAATTCAAAAATGAGAAGTAGTAGTATTTTATAAAAAACCCTACCCTTTCTTTAAAAGGAATGTCACCGACCCCGAAAAACAATATGGGAGTTCTGTGAAATTTCCCTATTTTAAGAGGGATAGTGTCAAACTTCGTTTTTAAGAGTGAAATGGAGTTCATGGGTGATTGATATCAAAACTCATTACAACGCACATTAATACCATTTATTATTAAACATTATTTAAGCACTATTTGTTTACTTATGAGATGTACACTGACTTAAATATAATTAGGCAGTTAATAGACTAGAATAAAAACCTGCTTATTTTGACCAACATTATAGAATCCCTAGGACGAGTAAAAAAAAAATATTATATCGAAATTAATGAGTATATTCATAGTTTTTTCCAATTTTTCACCCATACTTTATAACTTCGCCATCTGGCGATATTTTATTTCGTTGAAAATGTGTAACTTTCTTCTTTTCATCGCGCTATAGCTTGCCAAATGTCTGGGATATTGCATTCCGCGTGACAGCCCAAAAAACAAGTGTCGTCCAATCAAAACTAAGCAAAATTAGGCCACAAAAATGTTTTTTTGCAAAAAGTTCACCGAAAACCCAAAAAGTGTAAACTACATTAAACAAGATTTAGTTAAACAAAGGGACACGAAAATAAATCATTTTCAAGAAAATGCAAGCATC
The DNA here is from genome assembly GCA_027564075.1 of Bolitophila hybrida. Lineage (NCBI taxonomy): Eukaryota > Metazoa > Arthropoda > Insecta > Diptera > Mycetophilidae > Bolitophila > Bolitophila hybrida. The sequence goes on from JANSTU010007854.1 coordinate 13,191, forward strand.
AACGCGCATCGACTGCAGCAGATATACGGATCATAAACGCATAATAACGAAAACGACAATACAATACAAGCAGGCGTAACGCACAAGGCACAAAACAGTGCGACGAAATATACAAAATATAAAAATCCATATAATTATACATAAACAAACAAAAAAATACTTGTCATTAAATTATTATCAGGGCTCAACTTTATTGTTACGATTACCTGTTTCAGAGTAAAAACGAAGAAATAATAGTAAATACAAGTTAGTAACAAATAATTTTTAACCAAGGTAGTTTTTATAGTATGTAAATGTAAAGTATGCTCAAAAAATATATTTTTTAAGGTTTTAAATAGCGATCTAAGGTCTAGGCCATTCGCGTACCAATACAATTTTACCGAACTTTACCGAAGAAATGGAACTTTTCGTTGCACATTTTTCATCTTATACTCCGCTAAATCATTTTCAATGATAAAATGTAATTTTTTTTTTGATTTTTAATCAATGCATCAATGTGAGTTACGTTATATAAATTATAATTATTATAAGTGTATAGAATAAATTCATCAATTAGGCATGACAGATTTAATTAAAAAAAATTAAGAAAAAGTATTGTAAAGTATGTTTTTATTGCAATACAAAAGAAAAATAAGAAGAGGTTTCGTTTAACACAAAAGGACATAATCCCATTCAGCTGCAACAAAAATGTGTTGAATAGATTTCAATACTATAATTTATAATACATTTTATATAGTGAATTTATGGAATTTAAAAACACATGATTATCAATGCTACACAGAGATTTACATAAATCACATTGCGATAGATTTAAAATTTACAATATTAACAATTTTCATCTGTTAAATGTATGTAAATCGTGCGTGCATAAATGGCGGAACAATACATATACATACACAACACGAGAGTATATTCATTTAATGCGGGCAGATTGTAGAAATAAAACGGATCTGCTATTTTACGTGCCACTATGTAGTTTAAAAGCAATCGCCGCCGGACGTGCTTCGAAACTATTGAAGAAGATTATACCTTGCGTGAACGTCACATACGATCACAGTATGACGACATTTTCAAACTCTGTAAGAATCAATGCTGAATTGATAAGAGTCGGAAACATATATTCACATGCACAGTCACACACGCATAATATCACGTAGCATATTTTATTGCACATCAGTGGACTTGACCGCCCGGAAAGGATATACACAACATAGACAATAGATACAATATAAAACTGCATTTATGGCCGGAAAATTTACGTTTGTCTTCTTTTGTTTGAGCATTTTTGTAAACAACAAACGATTTTGGAATATTATATGACTAATCGCAAGTTCTTGGAAAATTAGAGACTGTAATTTGACTCGTAATTTGTACAAAATACAAAAAATTTAAGTGTTATGGTTTAACCAATTAAATATTCATTGGAAATAAAAGATATTTAATTTATAAAGAATGTTTCAATTAATGTCTTATTTTTTTGTATAATAATATTTATATCCATTTAAATTAAAAAAACATTCCTGAAAAGAGAGCAAAAAAGTTTTCAACGTCCAATACCGCTCAGATGTTCACCATTCCCTAGTCCCAGGCAAACTACAAAAAAACTAGTCAGTCTAAACTACGTCAATGCGATCGTAGCAGGCAATTTCCTAATAGAACTTAATTACATGCAGGCATGGGAGCACGACTTAGTTCTAGACGCTTTCTTACAATATTTTTTGGCAGTTTCGAGAATACCAAAAACATAAAACACCAAGTATACTGGCTAAACGTTATAATTACAATAGGATTAGTATATACAGTTGTGAGATGCGTACTATTTGACGGGTCGTAATGGAATGATGATTACATATAATTACTTGTGGAAAATGGTAACAATTATATAATTCATTGTATGTATATTTGTATGAGTATAAATTTGTATGTGTTACATTACATTATTATATGTGTGGGAAGGAGTGCATTTTTAATATGCAATATGTACATATGTATGTATTTGAGTGTGTGGTCCACAGTATTCCCCTCCTATTGAAAGCGTACTGGTGATTTTATGATCCGGCCCGATCTTGTTGTTTTGATAGGCAAGTTAGGAAGATGATCATCACAACTGGCAGTGAAGTCGTGTTTGTATTACCTTCAGTGATGATGTGCGGACGATTGAAATCTACTCGGACCATCACATGTGTTGAATGTGTCCAAGCTCTTCTGAACGAATGCGATGCGACTGTCATGATGTATTGGATACATCTCGATGAGTTTAGACATGTTTCTTCTGAAATCCTTGACGAATTCGGACTCGCTGGACTTGGTATTATTGGAGACGAAGAATTCACCAGGCAACAGTAGTGTAGTTCTCATTTCTGAAGGCGTTACTTTGATGTCCGGTTTAATTGTTGTTCGGAGGTCCAGCAGAACTATTGGCAGGAGGTCACACCATTCAGAAGTTTGATGGCACATGATGGATGCTATCAAGGTTCGATGGAATCGCTCGATTTGCAGAGGCAAATGATGGTATTGTGTTGTTTTTAGGTGAGTGGCGCCTAAGGTTTCCGTGAGTTCCCGGAAAACAGTTGACCAACCAGATATAAGGTTGCGTGCTACGGTGTTTGCAGAAATATCAGGAATCGGTATAGTTTCAGGCCATCTGGCTATACTTGTAAGGCAGTACCGGTTGTCTTTTGATATAGGCAATGGACCAACTATGTCGACGTTTATATGCGCAAATCTCACTCCAGGTGGAGAAAATGTTGAAATTGGAGATTTGTTGTGCTTGTGAACCTTTGAACTCTGACATGATATACACTTTCTCACAAATTCTGCGCAATCCTTGTTAGAGTTTGGCCAAAAAAATCGTACCCCAGGATGACTGATTTGGTAAATTTTAGAAATTAGAGCTTATCGAAATTTCTCTGTAATGTATGGTCGGACTCGGTCATTGGCAGTGTCGCAATAAATTTGTGTAGATGACTTTGGAATGAAAACATATTTAATAAAAACTGAATTGTTTGGATTTAATGTATTCAAAATAGTTTTCAGTTCTTTGTCCTTGTCCTTCTTTTGTTCGGCTGCGCTTGCTGCGTAGTCGATCGGTTTTTTTAAGGTGATTGTGTCAACTCGTGATAGAAAATCCGCAACGGAATTATCGACTTGTGACACGGTGCATTGTCTTGGTGAAAGAGATTTTTTTTTTCTTCATGTGTGGCCTTTTTTCTTAAATTTATTCCTTCAAACGCTCTGGAATGTAGTGGTGGATCCATGTTTCATCCATTGTCACATACCGGCGCAAAAAGTCCTTTTTATTCCGGTTAAACAGCTCCAAAC